>JAVJIF010009236.1:0-92122 GCA_038442645.1 Agave tequilana | reverse complement strand
TCGAGTAAGAGAGAACTCTGACTCCTCAAGATGCCTATGATCCTCTCTAAAAACTTGATCAGTAATAAATAGCTACAAATCTGGATATGCAAATGCAGGGAGTCAAAACTCCTAGTGAATATGTAAGAATAAACTGAAAAGTGCATGTGCATAAAATATGCGAGCAATAAAGAAAATATATATATACGAGAATAAGAAATGACATGAATAAAGTAAATAAATAATAATGTGGATAGCACACAGTAGAGTATGTGTCCAGTCAGGTATTCAATCAGGTATCTATCACGATCTATATATCAAGCGGGTAAGGTGAGTCAGGACTAGAGTCAGATGTACATTAGGTCATGAGTATAATCAGATGTTTATAATATCATGCATATTTCATGTGTCTACAATCAATCACAGTATATTATGAACAGTTTATTATTATCATGTCGTGAACACCAATTGCCACCTGTAATAGACACATTCCATATTACGCCTATAACACGTGACAATCGAGATCCTAAGTTATTGAAACAAATCAGTTGGAGATATTGTTCATGTTTTAAGTGGGTCCCATACATACCCAGGATCACGGCCCAGACTTCTGGTGCTGAATCAGACCCTACCGCAAGGTAGTCAAGAACATGTATAGTAAAAATAAGAATAAGAACAAGAGGGGTGCCAGTCATTCCCTGAAAACCCTGCAGTGGAACCCTTTTTCGACTGCGCAACCTATATCCTAGATCCATCTAAAATATAGACGTTGTCTCCTCTATCAATCTCCCCAATTTCAGTATAAGTTATTTAATATCAGGTTATTTAGATTATCAAGATTATTTAATGTATATGTTATCTAGACCATTGGGATAGCTCGGTGGGTAACAACGTCAATATGTGTAATCAAGATACTGATATAACAGGATATATAATGTCAGTGAACAAGATACTGATATAACAGGATATGTAATAAGTATAACATGCGAGTGTTGTTACCATATACAATATTTTTTCAGCAATATGGTAATAAGAACAATAATAGTTATCAGGTATAATCAGTCAAGTTCTTCAGGTAAATCATGATATTAAGAATAAGTAATGACCTGCTGGCATGAATAGAATAATCCGAGCAAAATATTTAATCAACTCAGATCCTCAAAGTCATCGATATATTTAAGTCCCAACATATAAAATATATACTCATTTATATCTAACCAATCGTCACTATCCAATCTTACTTAAGACCATCATACACTCTCACTTCTATTAAGTTTAAACACGAGATCTAGAAATTCAAGTAACTAGTCAATTATGCATATACATGCCACCTGATCATGTCAATCTAATTTATGCCTACTCCTTAAGCAATATGAAATTTAAGATGCCCCTTTGTCTGATAATCAACATCAATAAGACATCAATACTCAAATAATATAATCAAGAGTAAAATAGGGAATACCCACGACTACGGATTCAACTACATCAATCTCATCAGAACACCGATCAAAATCTTCTGAAATAAACACCAATCCTCATGTCAATTAATTCTAACTCTAACTAAGTCCATATCAGAAGATCAGTCTTTTAATAAGGTAACTTCATATATAATACACTCTTAGAATATAATGAATCATCATCTAACTTATCATCAAGTACATGAATATCAAGTCTGATAAGTACTCCACATAAAATCTGAATCTTTAATCTCAATCATAAACTAATCAACCTCAAGATCAATTAATTTATATTTAAAATTTATTACAATTAAATCTGAATCCGAAACAGTTACATATGAAATGACATAAGTCCTATATCACAATACTAAGATCCAACCATATATATATGATACACAATATCAATAAGGCAACATCAAGAATTACCAAGTACTCCAAATACCACTATAAATATAAGAAAATAATACCTGACAATTTAGCCCTCATCGACTCACCAATCAATCAACATATAATTATTTTGCAAGTCCATTTTACCCAATAATTATCCGATAAATACTACACATGAGTGATGTTATCTGTCCTCAAATCTGAACTAGCTCAGTCAATTTACAGATCGAAACAAATCACAGTTCAAGGTTATACCATAACTAGTCCCGAGTCAATAACGTCGAACAACTAACATATAAAAAGAAACTGAATAGCACTCAAGTAAGCTATATAATCAAAGTGAAAACACTCACTGGTATCTCATGAAATGCTACAGGTAATCATACTAGTATAATAAGGCAGATGGTCACATGAAATAAAACAAGTAACATATATATATATATATTTCTAACAATGATGAATGAGAAAAATAATACTCACAAATATCATCTCAGAAAATTTTAGTAGCATAATTACATAACAAAATAAAATTATTTATCACAAAATTTTTGTTTAACTAAAAAAAGAAAAGTACACTCACCTGAACTCGATTCCAAGTTCAGAACACTGAAATCATAAGGCCCCGATAAATCTACATGTTTCATTTCAATAGAAATTGTTAGATTTTTTTAAAAGGATATTTTACTTGGGAGTTATAAGGGGTTTTAATCTTGATTAATTAGTTTGGGGGTTAGAAATATGATCCTCTGGGTCCAATGTATTTAGTAAGTTTAGTTTAAACCAATTTTTAGTTTTGTTAGATTTTTAATAGGCTTTAAACCATTGAAATACTTAACGGGTCTGAATTTACCATTAAGAAAAATAGCTTTAAAGTGGGTGGTTTGAGTTAAATTATATTGGTATTAGTCTAAATTTTTTATCATAAAAGTAAAATTATTGCAGACTACTGTATATTTTCTCTTTTTTTGATATTTTTAGCTAATTTTTTAATTTGCAAATTCTCTTTTCTTTCTTCCTTTCTTTCTTCTTCTTTTTTTTTATACATATGTCTAGCGGCCCAGGCCCAGACCGGACCAGGCCAGGCCCAGGCCTGGTCTGAAATTTCTTTTTTTTATGAACAGGGCCCAAGGCCTTGTGCTGCCTGGCCAGGCCAGGCCCGGCCAGGGCCTACCCAGGCTTGGCCCGGGCTCAGCCAGGCCAGGCAGGCCAGGCCTGGTTCGGCTGGCCTGGAGCTATAGAAATTTTTTTAAAAAAAATATTCAAAAAACATGTAATTTAAAATATGGATTGGTAAATTCTCACATGTATTTTTTTGGTTTTATGTTAGGCTTTTATGTATAAAAATTCATGAATAGTCATGATATAGACATGATTTTTTTAATAAACTATTTATACTAAATAAATTGTGAGAAGGTAAATTACTTACTTGGATTTGATCTTCCCTATTATGTTCCTCAATCTCTGCACTTTAAAATCCCTTTTGTTCATGCTCTGCTTGAGGAGAAAAGAAAGGAGGTGGGGAGAGTTGAGTCATGATTTTTCTTTAGAGGTAGAAAAAGAAGTAGTTTAGGCTTTTATAGGGCATTAGAAATTTAAAAAATCAGAATTTCAGTTGAGTTCAAACTGCTTGACTGAGTAGTTTAGGATAGAATTAATTAAGATTATGATTTTGAAAATAAGATTTAGATTTGTGTAAGTTAGGATAGATATGATTTTTGTTAGAATTTAGATTAGGATTAGTCAAGATTTATGAAAAGATTTGATAAAATAGGATTTGAATTAGGATTGAGTTTTGGGTTATAGATTATTGGGTTAGTGGGTTTAGATAAATAAATATGGGAAAAAGATTTAAGAAGAGGAAAATAATAATTCAGGCAATAATATTAATAATAACAATGATGATAAATAAATTAATCATGTAATAATAGAAAAAAATAATAATGATAAAATACTAATAATAATACTCTGGTAATAATAATTAATAATAATACCAATACATAATAATAATATTAATAGCAATAATAGTTAACAATACTACTAATAATAATTAAAATAACCATAACAATAGAAATAATAATTATAATCATAATGAAACATTCATTACTAGGAATAACAAATAATAGTATTACTAGTAAAATAAAATAAATGCTTTAAAAAAATAAAAATAAAGTATTTTAGACCAGAGATATTACAGCTACTCTTATGGTGGAACAAATTCTCATATATTTTGTGTAGATCAAGGAGATTGTTGGGTAATAAAGTTCAGGTTGGGCCTGAACATATTCGACCTAATCAATTTGTGAACCCCATGATGGGGTTACAAAGAAGAGGGAGTGAGATGAATATGAAATCAAGTTTGTTCAATTGCGCTTGAATGTGAGCACATGGAACATGGTAGGCTATTCTCGGACTTAGACCTATTCAAGTCAAAGGGGATTGTTAGGATTATGACGTGAATACGTCATGAAGGTAGTCAATTAATGTTAGATCTGGCAGTTTTTTTCTGAATCTGTTTTGAGTCCGAATTGGATTTAAGTTTTCTTTATTCTAATTGATGGAGTTTGTTTAGGACTAGAAGAGTTCTATGATTTATAAATAACCCCTTAGGGTGACCTTCAATGTATTCTAAGAGAATCTCAATGAATTAGTAATTTCTAAGGGTGTAATTCATGTAAGTGAGAGATTCGTGAAAGAAGCTTAGCCACAAGGGTTCGCTGTTCTTGGCGACCATCAAGGGCTTGTAATCTTCTCAGCGTGATGTATAAGTAATTCTTATTGTACTCTCCCAAAGTTTTAATAAAGTTTCTCCTCCCTTCTCCCGTGGACGCGCACACGATCTGTTTGATCAGTGGAACCACGTTATATTATTTGTGGCTTTTTATCTACTCTAAATATCTTCTTTTTCTCTTCTTCACGTTGTCTTAGTAGATTATGTGGTTTGTTTCCGCTATGCCATCCCAGTCGATTCGGTCATGGGGGCGTCCTCCCTGAAATCACAACAGTTAGAATATAAAAATAAAGCCCTTAACACTCACCATTACTTCAGAGTTTTGGTGCAATGACATGAACTTTAATATTACCAGAGCAACCTAGATACAATTATCGTTAAACGCATATTTAAAAAGCAAATTACAGAAAACACAGTTGTGCAAAAGCCCAGGTTTGACCCTTAAAAGAGGACACCCAACTTGTGAGAACGTGTTAGAATATAAAAATATTAGTGTTAACCCTCACCACGTTCAAAACCCAATAGCAAAATCAGTCACGAGACTGATCAAATCTAGAACAAATTGATCAAGATTTCAGAAGAAATCTAACTAGGGACAAATCCCAATAGGAAACTCAGTTACGGAGTATCAAATCTAGAACAAATTGATCGATTCTAGAAGAAAACTAATCGGGGATAAATCAGATGTAGAACAAATCTTATAGTCTTTGTTTGCAGGAGTAGAGAAAAAAAAATGGAATATGAAGTTGCAAATAAACAAATGAAGTTTCTGACTGCCGAGGAGTCGCCAACCAAAAGTTACCGAAGATTGCATTAACAAACACTAGATCAATGGAATAAAGTGGTTAGCAGTCCAGATGTGATAAAAAATCCTGAACAAAAAAAAACTAATTAAAACTGTGATTGCAAAGAAAATACAGGAAACCGTTGAACCTTTCCCTGATACCATGATAGATTTCAAAAAATAAATTTTTATTGGATTTAAAGAACTAAAAATTCTCGAGAGAAATAAAATATATGATCACATAGAATTCTAAGCACTCGTCTTTTATATAGACTCGTACAAGCCCAAATCTCATTCAAACTATTACAAAAACTCCAAATACTATTAGGACTATAACTAAATAATTCTATATATAATTAATTACCTTATATATCTAACAATAACTAACTTTTCAAATAAGTTTAAGTTGAGGTATGGTCCTATATGCCTTGAAGATCTATTTTCAACTAGTTGTATCACATTAGCTGAGCACGCTTAGCTCAGCATCACTAACAGCAGTTAAGCCTGTCAATGGGTCAGACTCGGGGGTGGGTACAGTAGTTGTCAGACCCTGACCCGGTTACCACTAAAGGCACCACACCAGACTCGATTACCTATGGGTCCAGAACAACAGTTCACATACCCGCTTGGGGGACCTGACCCCTTCAACGAGTGACGAGATGAGGATGTTGATGCGAGTGAGGGCGGCGGTGACAGGGTAGGCCTGGAGGGTGCGGTATGTCTTCAGAGCAGTAAAATTAGGAGAATATCGATGGATATCAACAATGGACATGAGGCACACAAAGGTTCGAGATTAGCGCCCAGGGGTTGCGGGTCGAGCGTTCGTGCCAGCAAACAAGGGAGGCGTGGTGGAGCGCCGGACAGTGCGGGGCGAGGATGCGGGGGTCGCGGGCGTAGACGAGAGTGACAGTAGGTTTGGGAAGGCCTGGCCGAGGCGGAGGGCGATGTGTAGTTGTTGATCTGTGTGTAACAGTTGGTGCTCATCATTATCATCATCGTGGTTGTTTGTGGTGGTAAAGGAGGGGGTGGCCCCAGGGGAAGATGAGGGAGAGGTCGAGGTGCGAGTGGAGGAGGAGGTCAGGAGGAGGAAGAGATCCTGACCTGAGAATTAGAGTGAGGGAGAGGTTTAGGGTTAGAGTTATTAATTAAACGGGTTGAGTCTAATCGAGTATTGTTCAAGTAAATCCAGACCTGACTCGTTTACTAATAAGGTAAACGGATCTGGATTCTATTCGGGTCCGTAGGTATATAACTAGTTACCAGACCCATCTAACCGGGTTTCGTGCGTGTCGGGTACAGGCCTAGACCTGACCCATTGAAAGGCCTAATAGCAGTAGTGCTCGAGAAACTTTGCCAACCTCTGGACCATATGGAAAATTTTATATTAAATTGGATTTTACAAGGATTGGACTTGAGATATGTAAAGATATGAACTTAGAAGCTAGTAAGTTATATTTTATGACGTAAACTAAGTAATATATGATATAGGGAATTATGTTGGAATATGTGTCTCGAATCCAGTCAAGTAGAAATTGTAGTCCAGCTAGGATGAACTGATCAGTTAGGAAAAGGTGTGAGATTTGTCCCACATCAAGTAGGGGAGTGATTGGATATAAGTTTTGTAATATCCCTAATCTTAACTACTGTATTTTTATTTTCTTCAAGTATTTATTTTGATTTACTGAGTATTTTTATTGAATCAAGTTAAATTATTATTTTTCTTGAGATTATTATTATTAAGTATGGAAATTATTTTGAGGCCGTAAATGGTAATTTGACATTTTACATCTACCATCATTATCATTGATTGATATTTAATTATTATTTTCAATATTTCATTAAGGTCATTATTCCTTATTAATATTTTATTCCATTATGATTATTATTAATTTCTTTCTATTTGTTGTTGATACTATTAGTACTTATCTCCATTATTATTATTGTTCTTTTATTATGATTATTAATTGTGATTGGTATTACTTATTTTAATATTGGCATTTGTACTAATCATGGTGGTGTTCTCCTTGTTTAGCCTCTCACCCTATTTTCTATTTAACCATCTGGATTCTTTACCCATTACCTTGATTACCCTATCACTTGGTGATCCAATACCCATTACTCTATTTGGATTCTTTACCTATTATCTTGACTACCCATTTACCTATTGGATCCTAACCCATGCCCACTAGCTTAAACCCAACACCTATTTATCTATTGGATCTCAACCCGTTAGCTTATACCCATCTACCCGCAAACCCAATACTATTCCTATAAATATTCCTTAACCTAAACAAGAAACCCTAACCTAATCTTAACCCTAATCTCTCCCTCAACACTTGCTGCCGCTCCCCCATCTTCCCTTGACGGCCGTGTACCACCAACAACTCCAACAGCCCCTTGCTGCCGTGTACCACTTCCCTGCGGCAGCCAACAGAACAGCACCTCTCCCATGGCAGGTTCCTCCAACAGCAGCAGCTCGGCCCCCACCTTCCCAGACCTGCACCACAACCGCACTCTCTCCTCTCTCTTCATTGGTGCAGCAGCCACCTGCAGATCAGGCAACACCAACAGCAGCACCCGCAATAGCAAGCCCCCTTCCTTGGCCTGTTCCTTCTCCCTGCGCGACAGCAGCAGGCCGTTTCCCCTCTTGATCTGGCCGTGCTTCCTCCTCCCCGGCGCACACACGGCAGCACCACAGGCCACCTCTTCTTTCCTTGCAGCGCACAGCCCTCGGCAGCCCAGATCCAGCCGCCCTCTTCTCCTCACAGCAGCCCGGAGAACCAGGCTCTCCAGCAGCCCCTCTTCTGGTGGCGAGCAACAGCAACAGCAGATCAGATCCGGATCGGCCTCCTCCCCTCCTTGCTGGTGCACACCCCAGTAGCGACGACGGATCAGAGCAGCCGTGCACCCTCCAGGCTCCCACCAGCAGCAGCCCATCCAGCCTCCGACAGGCCCATGACGCGCACGACAGCGATACGGCAACAACAGATCAGCACAGCCCAGATCCAACAGGCAGCGAGCGAGCAGCGAGTTCTTCTGATCCACGCCAGCCCGTCGTCGGAGACCGGCACGGTGGCCTTCTTCAGCACCTTGGCTACCCTCCCATGCAGTCCAACAGCGAGGAACGACACCACAGCAACCGTAACGGCGACTCGCCCGGCAACGATCAGATTTCCCGATGTGAGTGTTACTCCTTTCGGTTCCTTTTATTTATATGTAATTGATTCTATACTGATTCAATTGTGTACATAGAATAATGTGTAGTAATCGTGTTTATTGATGTGTGCAAGTAGGGGCTTAGATCCGTATATTGTATGAGTATATAGGCGTGGACTTGTCTCTGTTATCTGCCTGGCAGAGTCATTAGTCGACTAAAACCTGTTATTAGTCGACTAATGCCTCTGCTAGTCGACTAATGTATTCCCTATAGTCGACTAATTTAGCTTCCAGAATATGTTGAACTCTCTGTATCACTCTGCTGGTCGACTTGATACTTTTATAGTCGACTAATAGCCTGGTGTAGTCGACTAACCCCTTGACCTAGTCGACTAATAAGTGAACCTGAAGCTGTGTTGGTTTCTGTATCCCTGTCAGTCGACTTGCCATCCTGTATAGTCGACTTGCCTTGCCCCTAGTCGACTTGGACCACTTTTATAGTCGACTAACTCCCTCTCTAGTCGATCTGTATATGACCCCTAGTCGACTTATACCAGTCTGCCAGCTGTATGTAGTTCCTTATGGATTGTGGACTTCACCCATGAATTATGTATTGGTTATTGATGGAGGTACATGATTTCTAGAGATGGATATTGGTGGTAATGACTTGACTTATCATGATAGAACTTAGATGCATGTAAATGATATGTATTGCCGAGTGTTGGAGCATAATGATTGATCATTATAGGAGTGGTGATTGTGAAGACTTGAGGAACAGATTAGATTGTTAGAGTGAGAGAGCTGTGCCTGATTATGGATATTTGTTGGAACGGGAATTAATGTATCGGAATACTTGATGTGTATTGATTCTCGATTGTTATGGAACTAATGGAATCATGAGTTGGTTGTAATGACTTTGGGTTGATCTGGACTTATGTTATTTACATTGAATGATGATCGGTAATTAGACCTGACTTTATTAGTTGAGTATTTGAGGACATAGCAGGTATGACTAAATAAATTGAGTTATGATTTAGATTGATCTTGAGTTAAAGGTTATCCAGAATTTATATTCTTTATATCGGAGCCTGATTTGTGTTAATATGAGATTGACGTTGTTGGTTTATAGTTATGAGCATTTGGGATTTGTTGAGATGATATGTTGTTGATGTTGAGTACCAAGAGTAGATATTCTAGACCACATGTTTGAGGATGTTTCATCTGTGGTTATGCTTATGGTGTATGTTGACTTGTTGATATTGAGGACATACCGTGTACTTCATGTATAGTGACTGATCAATTCAGTTAGGGAGATAGAGTTAGTATGAGAGTGACCTCATTGATATTGGTGATTATAATATATGTTCAGAGTTTTATGATAGCTATGGATCGACTTTACTTATTGGTGACTTTGAGAGTGATGTATAGATGGTCTTGAGAATCTGAGTTATAGTGTACTTTGACTGGATTATTCCATTCATGACAGTAGATCAGTACCAGCCTTGAATATCTTGTTTTACCTGTAGAACATGACTGGTTATTCTTTATATATATACCTGACAACTATCATGTTCATGTTACTTAAATTGCTGGGAAAAATATCATTACACGGTAACAACACCCGCATGTTTACTTGTTATATATTCCTGTTATACCGGTATCCTGTTCCTTGATATTTATACTCCTGTTATACCGGTACCCTGACTTTCTCATGTTGATATTGTTACCGTAACCACCACTGAGTCATCCCAGAGATTTAAGTAACATGTATATTAAATAATCTTGATAAACTAAAACATGATAACAAACAACTTGCACTGGGATTGGGGAGATTGATGGAGGAGACAGCGTCCGTATTTTGGGTGGACCTAGGATTTAGGTTGCGCAGCCGAAAGAGGGTTCCACTGCAGGGTTCCCGTGGGGTGACTGGCACCCCGTCATGTTTCCTGTTATACATGTTATACATGTACCTGTTCCTGTTTACATGTTCCTGACTACCTTGCGGTAGGTCCTGGTTCAGCGCCAGGAGTCTGGGTCGTGGTCCCGGGTATGCACAGGACCCATCTAAAGCATGGACAATGTCTCCAACCGATCAGTTTCAATAACTTAAGGGCATCGATTGGCATGTGTGGTAGGCGTAGTATGGGATGCGTCTATTACATGTGACAATTGGTGTTCGCTGACATAATTAATAATAAACTGTTGATGCCTTATGACACATGACTGTATACATGATTGTAACCAGGACCAGATTATTATAACCAGGACCAGATTTATGACCAGACTTGAATACCAGCCCAGTCACATGTGATAGGTTACTTATATTGACATCAGTTGCTGGTTTACTATTGTGACAGTTGTCTTCTATCTTTATTCATGTTGATTATCGGTTATACTACAGTTATGTAATTTATCTTGTTATTCAGTCTCTTATATCTGCAGTTGTTCTGATTATTATTTATGCACATTGTTTCTCATGCACGAGCTGTTTCCTTTACACACACACTCACCATGGTCGCGTTCTGACGACCCTGGATTTGCACGTCCAGATATTGGACGATTGTTCTAATGTGCAGGTGTTCGACGAGATTGTACGTCTTGCGAGGAACTGGACGCTCATTCTTCCGTTTCTGGTATCCTCATCTCTTTATATTTCTGCCATCTTTGATTCTACCTTTATCGCTTTCAGCTGCCATCTTCTTGTCATTATTCATCTGCTATCATTGTGTAGTCTTATATGTATTATTGCAGTGACCATTGATTATTATGCTTCTGATTTATAGCTTGATCAGGTTACATTTAGGCTTAGCGTGAATACGTGGGGTATTTTCCTTACGTATATACGTCGCCGACTCTCGTCGCGCCTCCTTTTCCGCGTATTTTGGGAAGCGGGGCGTGACAAGTTTAAATAAGATTAGGACCAAGACTTTATTAGACGTTCTCTCTTTAGGTCAAATTTGGATTCTATCTTATTAACTGGTCCACCTCACACCTTGTGAATTAGGCTTTTACCAAGTACCTAACAAGTGAAGTAGGCTTCAACCAAGTACCTAACAAGTGGTCCCAGAGCCCATGATCACTTGGGCTTTCAGTTAGATCTTGTGAGCAATCACCAATCACGCATTTGGTTAGGTTTATCTCCACTAGAAGATGGGTAAGAATCCGCCTTGTTATGTGTGAAATGCACTTTGGTTTTTCTCCAATGGAAGATGGACTAGAGTTCACCATGCTATGTGCAAAAAAACACTGGTTTATCTCAAGCAGAAGATGGACTAGAGTCGTCATCCTATGTGCAAAAGACAAAAATTAGTAGTAATAAACATATGATCATTTGGGAGTATTTCATTCATATACATAATGCTACACACATACATATTTGGAAAAAGTGTTCTTAAGGTGGCAACTTGGTAACCTGCAAGGAGTCAGGCTAAAATCACGTCATGGTTGGGCTAAAATCACGTGGATCATCCTCATCTTTTCGATGATCCATATCGTCGATCATGATCTCCAAGGTTTAAGATAGTTCTTTAAAAAGACATATATGACTTAAATACTTTTTCACCATCAATCAAATGTCCTTATTTATTTTATTATTGAGAAACCACTCCATTCATTTTGCAACCACTTGATCCAAGGTTGAAAGATATAAAATTGAATGATATTTTTTCACACAAGTATTTTAGAACAGGAATATCACGATGAGAAGTGTGGGTAAAATTGAATGACATTTTTTCACACAAGTATTTTAGAACAGGAATATCACGATGAGAAGTGTGGATCAGCCGCTGGGATGGTCACAGTGGGATTTAATGCAAACTCCTTGGGTAACACTCTAAGGAGTCACCTTAGGGAAAATTTACCCTATATGGACATACAATTTACTAAACCATAGATCTAAGAAACATGTCACTTTTGACCATGCATTTTGTGCAAATTTTATTTAGGCCAACTTGAACAGAAATTTTCATTTGAATGGCCTATCGATGAATTTGAATTGGACAAATTTGCTTTTAAACCTGTGTTTGAGCACATAATCAACAAGAACAAAGACTGCACTCTGTGCGTGAGTGCGTGTATCCACAAATGTGCATACAAAATGGATCACATAATCAATAAAAACACATCTAAATGAGCTTACAGTAGCTCGAGAGGCATATCCCCAATGTAATCAGGTATTTGACCAGTTATCAATAAGTTCCTCAAGATCCTGCATCATATCATCAGTTCAAAAGCTAGGCCAGCAAACACAGGAATATGGATCAATAAATTCATTTTGTTTCATGACAACACTCACAGTTGTGTCATGCTTTTCATGTTATATAGTGGAGGGAACTTCCCATCTCCCCCTTTCCAATCACTAACCCTCCTGCAAACACACATGACAGCAAACTGATAAGAAATAGCCACTAAACCAACTGTGGAACAGATGGAGTTGAAGATGTAAGTGACACTCACAGCTGTGTCAGAGAGCTCAAATTGGCAAAGTTGGGAGGAAATGGTCCTTGTAAATTAGTTCCTTGCATATCTCTGTAATTAGTTCAGATTAGAAAGTCAAGTAACCACAACTTTATATCAACATAATAGTAAATTAACATTATGGCACCACTCACAGTCTTTGGAGTTGAGTCCAGTTGCAAATGAAGGGGGGGATTTTCCCTGAGATAGGGTTTCCATCTATTCTCCTACAAGAATTTAAAGTTACAGTAAGAGCTAGTTCTAGTTGTCTGGTTAACACTTTTTTCAACTATTAAGTAGACTACTAATCTTAGAAACTGGAGTCATAATTCCATTTGTTTACCAATTAAAAAGTAAAGAAAGAGAATCTGAACTCACATGGTATTCATGTTCTTGAGATTCCCCAGCAATTCTGGCAACTCTCCAGAGAAATTATTGGCAGAAAGAAACCTGCACGAATATAAATAAAACTAAAAAAAATGAGTAGATAATAAAAAAAAGGTTGACCTTTGCTTGAAGTCAATTAATCAAACAGTTGCAGATTTTTTTTGGTTGACTACAAATTAAGTACAAATCTTAAAAGGGAAAAGAGTGGACTCACAACCGATTCAAGTTGGTAAGTTTTCCAAGGGTTGCTGGAATGGGGCCTTCCAACTGGTTGCACTCCAACACGCTACCCAACCAAAATTATTACAAATTGCATCAAACAAATTGAAATCTTATTTTGTTAAACTAAATAGGTCCATGCAGAACTAGAACAGAAAGAAGAAAGAAAAAGAAAAATTACAGTGATTGAAGCGTAGATATGTTTCCAAGCTCCTCAGGGATTCTACCAGAAATACGGTTTCCGAGAAGTGTCCTACAAGAAGCAGAGATAATTATTAGTGTCATCCAATTAATTGTTACTTAAAATAGTTTGAATCAATTCAAAACATATTTGACAAAAGAAAAAGAGTAAGGAAAATTAATTTACAGGTTAGCAAGACGAAGAGAGGCCCAGACTGCAGGAATTGATCCATTGAGGTAGTTCCGAGAGAGGTCTCTGTTTATGTAAATATAGAGAGATAAAGAGAGAGGTAAAAATGTACAAAGAGATAATAATCAAAGGATTAGGATATAACTGTGGCATACTACAGGTTAAATTATTACTTTAAACACTTACAAAAAAGTTAGGTGGGTGAGGTTAGCAAATTCAGATGGGAGTTCACCGGTGAGGTTTTGACTCTTGAGCTCTCTGCAGGCCAAAATATAATAATGTTAGATTCTTTATTTATAATTCTTAAGTCACAAAAGCAAAAGTGTTTTCTTTTAATAAGTTGAGATATAATCTTGTTATCCACTAATAAGATTTTTATGCAAAACTCTGAAATACATTCTTCAAAGAAGGAATAAACAAAGGAATAATAAAGTTGTAGTGCAGCATATAACATCTGCTAAAGAGTAGCAATAAATGGAGAACTACAATGACAAATGAAAAAACCGAGGGCAAATTATGAAAAACATTTATAGTATTTTTCATGAAAATAAATAACTTCTCATTTAACTTTAAGCACTTCACCCTCAATTGGGTTTAGGCAATTAACATAAAAAGAAAATTATGACAAATTACATGCTAGTCACGTGACAGCTGTTGGCATCGCAGCTGCAGTTGACGCTGCTGGCGTTGAATTCGTCGACATAAGGGGTTTTCCATCCTGCATCTCCACTGCAAGGGTCCACAGAGAAGTTCCATTGCTTCTTCAGCTTTAACGCAATTTTTTCAAGAGCCATAACTGTTATGCACCACCATCACCAAAACTAATTTTATCAGTTAAAAGATAATACAAAATTTAATTCTATCTGTTTCGTTCCTGTCTGCAAAATTAAAGCAATTATAAATGAGGATTTTAGTAGCCGTCAAAACTCTTACTCTGCACTTCAGATTCAATGTTTGCAAAAAAAAACAAAAAAGTTGCTGTTTTGATAAGATTTTAGTCAGCATCATTTTCTTATCCTTTTTTTTTGGCCCATAAAGATCAAATCCAATTTAGGAACGGTAACAGTTCATCCATAAATTATTATTTATTATTAATAGAGGAGAGAAGAAAAGATTTACATTAGTACATACACAGAGGAGGAGTCTAAGAGACTGAAAAGACAGAATAGAGAGTGGTTGTCAAAGTGTAATAAGGTGGTTCCGCCTACTCCAGTGGAGTGGGAGGTTGTACAACCAAAACTGGACCAGCAATGATGCACGCAAGAGAAGGAAACAGACAAAAGGAATCCCGTCTGTTGGGAAGTGAAGGAGGGATATGTTGTTCTTGGCAGCAACCCCAAAGCTCCACAATGGACAGTGGAAAAGAGTGAGACGGACAAAACGGAGCTCAATTAAGAACCAGACCTGTAAGGAGAAAATGGAGCTCAATTATATCACATTGAATGAAAACAAGATATGCCATCCCTAGATCAGCCCCACAGATGAGACAGTTAGGATTGTGAGACCAAATTCTGCTTAAATAGGTTGTTTGCATTGAGAAGATTGAGGGGCAAACCACATCAAGATTTGGTTTCGAGTGCCGAGGTGCAGCAATCCATCAGCATAGGAGGCAAGGGATATAGTGGTTGAGTTGTTATTGATATGATTGTAAAGTGATGTCATCAAGAACTTGCCATCTTTACTGACTTTCCAACATCTTTGGTCAATTGATATATCCATTAATGATGGAGTAGAAATGCCATCAGTTGGTGTAGTTGAGCACAGTCCCAGTTTGGGTTGTTCAGGAATTAAAAATCAGTCTAAAGTTTGGTTATACCCATTGGGTGGGTCTTTTAAAAAAAGAAGAAAAAACCTACAAAATTCAGGCGGATTTGAATACAGATGGAAACCCCGATCTGACCTGAACCTGCCCAATTTATATGATTATTATGTCATAGATTGTATATATTACCAGTAGTATATTATATATGTTGAATTTGAGTCGTTTATCTGATTAAATGAACAATTGAGACTTTGATGTAAGATTTTGAATACAAAGACAAGATTAGGAGATGATGTAAAGTGCAACATGTTGGGTTGTGATTTAAATCCTTAACCAGAATAAGACCCATTTTAGTTTGACCCAACTTCAATCTATGTTTGAGTTGAAGTTAAGTTCTATTTTAAGGACTCAAACACTTAAAATCCTATAGGATAAAGAGGGGGGAAAAAGAAAGAAACAAAATAGAAAATAGAAAAGGACCAGGATTAGGATTAGGATTTTCAACAAAGTATTTATAGTCCAGCGTTTAGGATGATTGCCTTCCAAGCAATAAACCCGGATTCGACTCCCGGCAAACGCACTGTAGTTTTGGTTGCATCTTTGTTTTATGCAGGACAACACATAATAGGGTGTGTTTGGCATTGCTTTTGAAAAGTGTTTTCGCAACTTTTAAAGCATATAAGTGTTTTTATTTTTAAACATTAGGTTTTTGTAATATACCCAGAAAAGGACTTTTTGACCAAGCATAAGCCAAAAACCTGCTGTTGCAGGAGGCCTCAAGCCTAGATCATGGGTAAAAGGGTGGGAGTGAATAGTGGTGCGGAGTCTTAGGTTCAAGTCTGGCTACGACCTATGTTTCAGAAGTAGAAGCCACCCACAATGCCTATTTTCTCTCCTAATTTTTTCTCTCACATGATCGCTCTAAAAGTCCTTTTTTAAATAGCATTTCTAAATAAGTCTCTTCTAAAAGAACTTACTATAAGCACAAGCAACGACAAACACACCCATAGAAATCTATTAATACTTTTTTCCATTTTTTACTCAATCTAAAAATCATTAATTTCCTTCTACACGTTTCCACCGTGATTAAAATTCAATTAATCTTGGTTGATCGGCTGATTGCATAACAGAAATCTATAAATGCTTTTTCCACTATTTTACTCGGTCTAAAAAATCATTATTTTCATTCTCCACAGTCCCATCATGATTCATTGTTAATCTCTTTTTCCATGCCAGCTTGTCATCTTTTCCAAATCAAAGCAATTCTTGACAGTCCATCTTCTTTCAAAACCAAATCAACACCTTTCCATGCAACCACCTCATCTTCTTCCAAAACCACAGCAACTCTTGACTTCTCATCTTCCTTTAAAGTTATTCTAGAAATATTCTCAAATAGAGCTATAGACCCTTTGTGTCCCTATATGTTGCAAAGCATTCCAAACTCCTATCTTTGTATGTTGGTCACAGTTATCTGTTAATTGAAATATTTATCCTTGTCATCATTTTTTCCCGCATATTTTTTACTTGGTTGTTAGTCTTGGGCTAGTGAAAAGATTCTGAAGATGAGCATAACAAGTGGGCACGACATGGTGAAGTGGTGATGAAGGTCCGGGAGAATAGAGATGGCAACAAACAATTCGATAGGTTTGGTAGGAGGCCTGGGAGAAATGTTGATATTTTGAGTGCCTCACATTCATTAGAGAAGACTACGTGACAAGGTGGAGAACCCAACAGATTCAGCAACTAAAATTGTTAAGCTGTGAGCCTAATTTTTGCTTTGACGATTTTTCACCCTACAGAGTCTTCAAGCGGATCGACCTACGTGGTCAGGTCGCCGTGGGGGTTGAAAGGAGGCGGGAAAGCCCCCTCCCGAATGCTCAAGGGCGAATCTCCAGACAAAATTACTTTGAAAAGTCCTTCTTACAGATCCTGGAGCGATCCGAATCACCCTGGTAAAGAGGTTGGGCGAGTTCAGAGTTTCAGGTTGAGGACAAGGTCAGAGTTTCGCTCCGGAGGAGCAACTTGGTAACGTTCCGGAAGAACACTCCAAAGCATCTAAACAGAGAATCACTCTGAAGCAATAGTGCAGAGTAGCATCACGGAGATGCATAGCGGAGAAGTGGTCCAGTCTGAAAGCTCCGTAGCCTGTGAAACTTGGGGAACACGCCAAGAGGAGTTTGGTCGTAGCTTTGAAAAGCTGATACGAAGCTTTCGAAAGCTCTGCATTGATTTCGAATTTAGAGTTATTTTCTGATTGAGATTTTGAAAGGGTTTCTGATTTTCTCTTTAAGGGCGGTTAATTGGATGGCTAGGATGATTTTGCTGAATATTTTGAAGATCTAAATTTATTCTAGAAAGTCTATAAAATATCTAGTTGTGAATTTTAGGTTTAAAGTGAGAAGAGATTGCTTCATTGATTTTATCCACCTTGTATTGAGAGTTTGAGAGATTCTTATGTGAGATCCTTGTAAACTCTTTTTTTGCTTCTTAAGTTAACAAGAATTTCTCTCCTTATAAAGTCTTATGTTCTTGCTCTTATGGCGATCAAGTTATATTGCTTGCTATGGTAGATCACTCGATGTTTTTCATTGCTACTCTTATTGTTTGGTGGTTTTATCATAATAATTGGTATCATAGCAATAGTTAGCAAGATAACCACAACGGAGTTTGAGATGGAGAAATTCTACGGAAAGAATAACTTTCTGTTATGGAAGATATGAGTAACAACACTGCTCATGAAGGAAGGCGCTCACAAGGCCTTGCTTGGCGCTAAGAAGTCGTCCAAGATGGAGGACAACGAATGGGTAGATCTCGATGCTTGAGTCAAGTCTACTATTATATTATGTCTATCAGATGAAGTTCTTTACACTATAATGAATAAAAAAACTGCAGATTTATAGTGTAAACTGGAGAGTCTCTACATGACGAAGAGTTTATCCAACTCTTCTTAAAGAAGCAATTGTATAACCTTCGGATGAATTATGGGACACTTTTTCTGCAGCATCTCAATGCGTTCAATCTGATTTTGAGTGACCTATTGACACTGAAGGTGAAACTAGAAGAGAAAGATAAAACTCTTCTGTTGCTATCTTTTCTTCTCAGAGTTATGATCACTTGACGACTACTATCATGTATGAAAAAGATACCTTAGAGTTGAAAAATATCAAACAGATGCTCAGAAGAATGAGTTGATGAAGAAGACAGATTTCATAGAGGAGGTCTGAGGATTGATAGTCAAGGAGCAGGGGGGATATCACAGAGTAAAGGACCAAGTGTACCAAAGCTTCTAGCGAAAATAATGATTGCTACTACTGTAAACAGTCAAGGCACATGAAGAAGAATTGTTACAAGTACAAAGAGATGCTAAAAAATAAGGGTAGTCCAAGAGCTAACGGAGCTAGTAACAGTGAAAAACAATCAGATCAAGCTGGCATAGTCAAAGAAGCACTTGAAGAACCATGTGATATTCTGTCAGTGGATACGAGCAGAGGCAAAGGGAGGTTCACAGATACTTGATTGCTTGACTTAGAGTACACATTCCACATGTGGCTAAAGGAGTGATTTAGCACATATGAGCCTTATAAAGGAGGCACAATTCTGATAGGGAATGATATTACATGTAAGACAGTTGGAATAAGCAGTATTTGCATGAAGCTGTTTGACAGACATGTGTGAACATTCAAGGACGTGAGACATGCTCTAGACCTAAGAAAAAAACTCTCATTGGGAGCCTTGAAAGCACAGGGATGCAATCAGGCACTGATGGAGCTTTAAAAGTCACTAAAGGCTCCAGACCGTCCTCAAAGTAGAGCGTACGGGGAACTTATAAGGTGATCGGAAGCGTAGTGATGATGATGCTTCTGTAGCAACAAAGAAGGAGGACACTATAAGACTTTGGCACATGCGTCTTGGACACATGAGTGAGCGAGGTTTTCAAGCCCTACATAACAAAAGAGTTCTACTACGTATTAAACACTGAAAACTTAACATATATAAGTTTTACATTATGGGTAGACAGTCGAGAGTAGATTTTACTACCTCAGTGCACAAAATTAAGAGCTTGTTAGATCTTATACACATGGATTTGTGGGACCTTCACCAGTTGCATTCATTAGGGGTGCATGTTATTATGTTATTTTTATAGATGATTTCTCCTGGAATGTACGAGTGTATTTTTAGAAGTAAAAAATCAGAGGTATTTTAGAAGTTCAATGAGTGAAAAGCCATGATGGAGAAACAAAAAAGGAGAAAGGTAAAGTTCTTGAGGTCAGACAATGAAAGAGCACAGACTGAGTATTCCAAGGCGGCCAAAACAAAATAGAGTAGTGGAGGTCATGAATCGCAAATTTATAGAGCGTGCCCGTAATACGAGGTTTCAGGCTGACATGTGTCACATGCTAGAAGTTTTTTTACAGAGGAAGTGAGTCATGTGAGCTATCTAGTGAACATGTCACCATTTACATCCATTGATTTTTAGATCTCAGAAGAGATATAGCAAGGAGAATCGGTGAATTATTCAACCTTACAGATATTCAATTGCCCAACATACAACTTAATTGATAGTAAAAAAATAAGAAACAAGCTGGAGTCTAAGTCAAAGAGGTATTATTTCATTGACTTCACCAAGGGAACTAAGAAATACATGCTTGGGATCCAGAAAAGAATAGTGCCTTTGTTAGGAGAGATATGGTCTTCGAATAAGATTCAATGTTACAAGCAAAGTCAAAAGCGGAGATGAAGCTTCATCAGATTATTAGAGAGATGAGTTTGAGTTTTTAGATAACTCCAACAAGCTTGTCGGGTCAAATGGAGACTCCTCAGCTTCAGATGGAGACATGCAAGAAGCTACTTAGAAGCAACAGGTACAACTTAGACCGTTGAGGCGATCAAACAGAGTTTCAGTATCACCAATCAAATTGGTTAGAAAGAGGACCAAGTCTTTTTTGCATTAGTCATGTAAGCTGAAGATCTTAGTAGTTACAAAAAGGTAATCAAGGCGGATGACAGTGATAAGTGGGCCATAGCCACTGAACAGGAGATACAGTTTTTTAGAGAGGAATCAAATATGAAATTTGGTGAATCTATCAAAAAGCGATAAATTGCAGGTGGGTCTTTCGAAAGAACGACAGTGAGCAATACAAGGTAAGACAAGTTGTCAAAGAGTATCTTCAGAAGGAGGTATTGACTATAATGAGATCTTATCTCATATAGTTGAACATACATTTACTCGATTGTTGTTGGCAATCGTGGCTAAAGGTGATCTCGAGTTAGAGCACCTAGATGTGAAACTAATATTTTTGCATGATGAGTTAGAGGAGAAGATATACATGAAACAACCTGATGGGTTCGTTCAGGAAAGTCAAGAAAACATGGTGTCTTCTCAAGAAGTCTCTTTATGGGGCTGAAGCAGTCTCTCAGGCAGTGGTACAAGCGATTCGACTCATTCATGATCAAGGTCAACTACACCCGATGTGAGTATGGATGTGAGTATGATAGTTGTGTTTACTTCAAGTAGTGTAATAATGGTCTCATATATTTGCTATTGTACGTGGATAATATGCTAATTGTATGAGAAATAAGACACATGTTCATAAGCTTAAAGCTCAGCTAAAGGAGTTCATCATGAAAGATTTGAAAAAAGTCAAGAAGACCATAGCAGTCGAGACAGGAGTACAAGCAGTCTCAAGCTATCCCAGGAGAATTATTTTCTCAAGTATTAGAAAAGTCTAGCATGACTGAAGCAAGACCGATCATTACTCTTTGGCATGTCACTTCAGGTTATCCTCTAGCAAGTGTCCAAACTCACAAGAAGGGGAGAATGAGATATCTCGAGTATCATATGCTAGTGTGTTGGGATCACAAATGTATACTATGTCTGCAATAGGTTTGACTTAGTCGTGCATTAGTACAGTAAGTCAGTTTATATCAAATTCAGGCAAGTAATATTGGAAAGCAGTGAGGTGGGTGCTATGATATCTACAAGGGACTGCGAGATTAGGCTTTAATATTTCAGAGATTGAAAACGGAAAAACTTAAGGTATTACAATGCTATGTTGATACAGATTATGCAAGAGATCTTGATTAGTGAAGATACATGATGGGTTATGTATTCATAGTAGCTGAGGGTCTTGTTAGTTGGATGATAGAGTTGAAAGACACAATGGGGCTTTCAACAACAGAGGTGGAGTACACGACTACAGTTAAGGCATTTATAGAAGCCTTGTGGTTGATAGGATTGATCGACATATTTGAAATCATACAGGATTCAGTTCAGATCTACTGCGACAGTCAGAGTGCTATACGTCTTGCTAAGAATCACATATATCACAAGCGGATAAAGCACATCGATGTGAGAACCACATGAAACATCACCGGGTTGTAGTAAAAAAGATTATGTCAAAATCAGTACAAAGAAAAATCCAGCAGATATGATGACAAAGACCATCCCGGTGGAGAAGTTCAAAGCATTTCTGAACTTCATCAATATTCTCCAAAAGTAAGGTGGAGAATAGGCTCTTGGAAGAGAGTCGTGTGAAGTCATTAAAAAGGACGAAAGCTCAATTCATGGTGTGGAGGCCAATTTCTACAAAAGACTCATGGTATGTGAGTCAAGATGGAGATTGTTAGTATTTTGGGTACCTCACACATTGAAGAATACTACGCAATAAGGTGGATAAGATTCTAATAGATTCAGCAGTCAGAGCTGTGAAGTTGTGGAGCTTAATTATTGCCTTGACGACTTGTCGCCCTTCGCAGAGTCATTACGTGGATCGACCTGCGAGGTCAAGTCGTTGGAAAAAGGCGAGGAGCCCCTCCCGTAGGCTCATGGGCGGAGCCTCGGAACAAAATTACTTTGAAAAGTCAGGTGAAGCACTGCTGGTAAAGAGGTTGGGCGAGTTCAGAGTTTCAGGTTGAGGGGAAGGTCGAATTCTCGTTCCGGAGTAGCAGCTTGGTATCACTCCGGAGGAGCACTCCGAAGCATTTAAGCGGAGGAGCGATCTAAAGAGACATTGCAGAGTAGCACCTTAGACGCGTAGCGAAGTAATCCAGTCTGAAAGCTTCGTAACATGTGAAACTTGGAGACACGTCAAGAGCAGTTTGGCGGTAGCTTTCAAAAGCTTATACAAAACTTATCCGAAGCTTTCGAAAGCTCTATTGTTTTCTGATTAGGATTTTGAAAGGTTTTTGAATCTTCCTTTCTAAGGGCGATTGATTGGATAGCTAGAATGTTTTGCTGAATATTTGGAAGGTCTAGGTTTATTTTAGAAGTCTATAAAATTTCTAGTTGTGAATTTTAGGTTTAAGGTGAGAAGAGATTGTTTCATTAGTTTTATCCACCTTGTATTGAGAGCTTGAGGGATCCTTGTATGAGATCCTTGTAAACTCTGTTTTTACTTTTCAACTTAATAAGAATTTCTTCCCCCTCATAAAATCTTGTGTTCTTGTTCTTGTGGTGATCAAGTTACATTGTTTACTATGGTAGATGGCTCGGTGTTCTCCGCTGCTACTCTTATTATTTGGTGGTGTTTATCATAACAAGGAGATGAACAATGACAAGGGCAAGAGAACTATAGTTGAAAATCCTCTGCAAACAAAGCGTGCACAAGTGTTGTGCCAGATGTTCGCAATTTGGCCTCTCGCCATAATGATGGCAAGGGCAAGGACCAAGGACCAAGAAGGAGACGTCCTTGTAAGAGAAGTTCGTAGATAGGGTGCGATGTGTGGTTAGGTGGTTTTTTTTCCTTTTTTGGGGGTTGTCAATAATGTCTATGAAAAGCAGTTTATCGGTCATAAGCCCATATATGTGCTAGGGTTAGAAGAATTGACTGAGTCAGCTCGGCCAAGTCGCGACGGGTAACGAGATGAGTCTGAGCCCCGATTCGACCATTCCCTCTCACTTTTGACCAACTTGGGTCTGACTCGGAGTCAACTCGATCGAATTGACTTAGTCCCGATACGAGTCGGCCGAGTCGACTCTGAGTCACAACCGAGTCGATGCCCCACCGTGCATCTGTGAGTCTCATCTCGTCGAATAAAAGGGAGAAAAAGAAAAAAAAGAAGAAAAAACATATCTTACCTTTCCCTCTTTCTTACTCTCTTCGCCTCGCTGATCGCCCTTCGCGATCTGTCGCTCGCGGTCGCCGCTGCCGATCACCTCCAGGCTCAAGTATATATCTCTCCTCTTTCTTTCTCACCCTCAATCTCTCTCTTCCAGTCTCTGTCCGCTCTTTTCCCTCTCTCCCTCTTTCCCAGTCTCTTTCCTCTCTCTCTCTCCCAATCTCTCTTTCTCTCTTCCAATCTCTTTCCCTCTCTCTGATCTCTACCTCCCTCTATTTGTCTCTCTCCCTCTCTATTTCTCTCTCCCTCTCTCCCTTTCCCAGCTCTCTCTGTCTCTGTGTCTCTCTCCCCAACTCTCTGTCTCTCTCCCCCTCAGTCTCTTTCTCACTCTCTGTCTCTCCTCTTTTTCTCTTAGTCCATCAGTCTCTCTTTGTCTCTCTTAATCAATATAGCTCTTTCTCTCTCTTAATCTTACATATCATTAATTAAATTAAATTAAATTAAATTTAAGTAGAAATAATGTATGTTGAAATGATTTAATTTAAGTATAAATGATTTAGTTTAAAGATATAGATTTAGAATCTATTTTAATTTTAATAGATATGATTTATTTATAAATAGATCTAATTTTTAAATTTAATTAGATATGATTTAATTTAGTTTGATTTAAGTATAAATATGAGAGAATGAGACTTATAACTTGATTTAAGTAATGTTTAAATACATCTCTCTAATTTTAAAAGACTTGATCCTTACATGTTCTCATCGAAACAAAAAATAATCAAAAGCATATTCTCATCAAAGAGTGTTAAAAAAGTTGGAAAAGCCATTTCAAAGTTCTTTCTCTTCAATGAAGGTATTCGTCGTAATGAGAAGTAGATGTATAAGAAAAGTAGATGATGATGATGATGAAGATGTGAGAGTTTTATCCAGTTCTAATAGTGATGATGATAATGACGACAGTGATGGCGGTGACGACGGTGACGGTGATGATGACAATGATGGGGGCAATAATAGTGTTGATAGAGGGATTTATACATTTGAAGGTCATATGCAGGGGCTGAGTTTGATATCAGGCCAACATTATAGTGTGAGATATGACTATGACTATAGAGCACAACTTGAGAGATTTACGAGTACTAGTACCGGTTTATCTACTTATTGCAGAGATGATTACGATGATGATTTTATGCCTCATCACAATTCAACGTAGAAATGAGTACAGTAGCATTTATTTATGAATGTATTTTGTGCAATTTACTATATTATACATATATTTTGATATGTTTCTACTGGCAATGTGTGTATTTATACTTTTACTTTATGTTAGCGTACTAGGAGATATGTTTGGACATATGATATATGAATATTGATGTCTACACTTTTTTTAAGATTTATCATGATTTTTTTCAAGTTTTTTTGAGCTTTCTATTTAGTGTTTTGCGCGTATCATCTAAGATCCATCTGAATTGCCGCGACTGATCCGTCTCGGCGCCTGCCGAGTCGGCAGCCGAGACCGCGACTTTGAACCATGGTATGTGCCATGATGATGCTGCAGTCACGAAGATATGGGAAAGGCATGTAAGGGTCATACTTATTTTTCTTTATTTGGAAATAATAAGATTTTCCATCATTTCTTGTTTTTTCTTCTCTAATGTCAAGTATGAACCTAAGTCTCTAAAGATAATGGTGTATGTTGTTTGCGTTAGGATTTGAGTTGGAAGAGGAGAAGCCGTCGAGGAGGAAGAAAAAAAATGGAGCAATTAAAATAAAACAAAAGTATTAATAGTTATATAGAAAATAAAAAAAAAAATCTATTCCTTTTTACTTTCTAGTTGAAAGAATGAGCTGTAAAGAATCTCCCTAATAAGTCTATGCAACTATACATGCAAGCAGCTGAGGTTTAGCTTGGTGGTAAAAGGGTAGGGTTGGACCATTGGAGGTTACTAGGTTTAAGAAAGGAATATGGCCCTCTTTAAAGAAACGTCTAGAAACATATTTAGTGGTCCCACCATGGCCAATACCGTCATTCAAACTCTGACATTGTATTGTTGATTTTTCTTTTCTTAGAAATGTAATTTATGTATTATTTATACTCATAACTAAAAATAAAAAAAACTATATATTCAGATTATAGAGCTCCATGACTACCCCTACCTCTTAAGTCTTAACAGCAAGCAGGCAGCCTCCCCATTTCTCAAGGGAAAAAAGTACCTTCCCAAAGTTTGAAATATATTTGTTCTCCAACACCATGTTCCAAAATTCCAGACATTAAATAAAATATCTCAAAATATCATAATTATTTGAAGAATGCTACTGTTGTGCAAAAATACAATAGTTTTACATATGAAAACTGATATGGTTGTTTGGGAAAATTAATTAGTTGTAACAAGAACAGGAATTGGGTATAAGTGAAAGTAGTCATTATTCGGTGTTTTAACATTTTCGAAAATTTGTGGATTTAAGGGAGAAAAGACATTAAATTCAAACTTTGAGTAAAGACCAGTTTCATATTTCCCCCCTCTATTATTCATTGAAACAGGAAATTTTTGAAAGGCCTCATTTGTATCATTATAACCAAAAGGAGATCTAGAATTTGGATGGGTTACGGCCAATAGCTGGTTTCAATTGATTGTTTCTCCTAATTTGTGGATTGATATGGAGAACTGAGTAAATGAGCACCAACCAAGAACACTAATCTAACAAAAACAGAGCTCAATTTCTCTCAAAGAAATGAGACCCACATCACTATCAACTACACTGAGAAAGAAGAAACAAGAAACAAGAAGAAGAGAGCAATTATAACTTGCCTTCATCTTCTGCCAGCTTCTGTGCTTCACATCTTCTCTCTCCCCCAAAACAGCTCAGACCCAACACCAACAACACTAACACCACTGCTCTCATCTCTCCCTCTCTTGGGATTTCTGAGCAAAACGAATGAACAAAATCTAAGTTTGAGTTTGAAACTTAAACACACACTGGGAAAGGAAAGGAAGGAAGAAAGAAGCCAAACAAGAAAATGGTCAAAGAAAAGAAAGATTGAATATTTCTTAAAGCTCACAGTTTGCCAGTAGATTGTTTTCGTTGTCAACCTCCACTTGGGTCTGCCTTCCGCTGCTGGATAAGGGCTGTTTTAAAATTAAAAAAAAAATCTGCAAATAATAATTAATTTTAAAAATCAAAATTCAAAAAATTGATCTCTCTGACATGTCACGTCAGTAACGAGACGGTTCGTCTTGTCAGCATGGCAACCACAGAGTGAGGCCATTTTTGAATTTATTTAGGATTGTCAATCCCGGACGAATATTTTTTTTGCTATGCATTTGTTCGTCCTGGGTTGGCAACCTAGAGAAGCGAAATTTTTTTTTGTCAATTTTTTGCAAGAATTTCCAAGTATGGTTCTTCTGGCAACCTGAATGAACGAAAAATAAATTTTTTTTTGAATTTTTTAGCTTTTTTATTGTCTAAACAAATAAATAGAATTAAGAGAAATTATTGTCATTAGATTATTGTAGTGGAGTAGTGAGTGTTCCCACTTGCCACGCAGATGACTCGGGTTTGATCCTCGGTAACAATATATTTTTTTTTTACTTGTTAATCAATAAAGGAAATCCAAAAAATCCTAATATGTCTTGAGTTGAACCAGTGACTTAAGGATTCCGTGTCTTTTACTTTACTAACTAAGCTAAAGTCAGTACGATGTAAAATATTGATGAAAAATATAAATAAAAGATAAAAACACTAAAATTTATTTGTCCGAGATTAGCAATCCCAAACGAGATCAAAATTTAGAAAAAAAATAAAATTGCTTTGTTCGACATTGACAACCCCAGACGAAGTAATACACAGGCAAAAACAATTGTTTCATCCGGAGTTGTCAAACTCGGACAAAGTAAAAATTGTCCCTCGCCAGTGCGGGCGCCACGTGACGGGCGAGCTGTCTCCTCGCTGGTGTGACATATAAGAAGTCTTTTTTTTGAAATTAATTCGAGAGAAATTAACTTTTAAAATTATTTATTATTTAAAAGTTCTTTTTAAAAAATAGCCTGCTGTCTAATTACAAGCCTTACGTTCTCTCTCTTCTTTCTCTCTCTCTCTCTCTCTCTATCGTTTTCTTTAAAAGAAAATTTAATAATGGGTGTGGGGAGCTGTCAGAGGGCATGAGGAGTTGGTGGTCCGTATAAGATAATTGGGAAGAAGGCCCATCTCATTGACAAAAGGAAAAGATTGCCGACAATGTTTTGAGTACTTAATCATTGTGAACTGACATTCTAAAGCTTTGACTCAGAGTTTTTCTAACAAAATAGGATCTAATTTTTTTTAAAAAGAAGAAATTGAAGAAAAGCTTTTAGGTGTCGGGTAATATGCTTATGTTTTGTGTGTCCTCGCAAATCCTATTTTGAAAATCTTTTTACTCATGTTGGACGGGAGATTTAAACTCAACTTCGTGCCGACAGAGATTCAAATATGTACCAAAAAAAAAAACTCTAAATGTTCTGACTCTTGAGTTATAAACTATTTTCATCTAAATTAAGTTAATTTTATATTTTGCGAGGCATAAAAATAAATTATACAAATTGAGCCCTAAAATTCATTTTTTGTCTTTTATGAAAATATTTATTGTTCTATTTTTAGATATGTGAAACCAAAACTTTTTCTTATTACGGTCTCAACTGGGAATTTTTCTTTAAGAATTGGGGAAATAGTGAAAATGTTTGTAACACCAGAGTAAAATCGAATTAGTGCTATAATGGGGAAGTATTTAACTGATAACAAATCACTATAAAATATGAAAAGCATTCTATTTAGGGAGATAAATATGTTTATTGGAAATTGATCGTGGATTGAACAGTTGTTTGGAAATAGGAAGTTGTTCAAAAACAAGGCAAGAGAGAATCCTTGCCTCTTCTTCTTTTGTCTCCTTTTACTGACAAAAATCCTCTTTTTTGCCTACATAAATGTGAACCAGGGTGTTTGGCGGGCTGACAACAGGTCACTCCAACTGAAAAATTCAAAAAAGGAAAAGGAATTGAGTTTTCAAAAGCAAAAATAGAAGGCATTTTCTTATCTACTGCCTGTTTAAAACTCAGTGGGTCCCACCGTTTATGAAAAGCATATTTTATTACGGCGGCTTCTGCATTTTTTTAGGGTGTTGTTTATGTTAGAGGAAGTGGTTGGAAAGTTGAGTTATTATTCGATTTTTGTGGGCTCAGGAGTTTTTCCGAGGCTGTTGTTTGTTTTGTCAAAAAAATTATGGAAAAGTGTTGCTGACATCAATGAAATATTGACGAAATGGACATTTTATTTTTACAACAAAATCGGTTGATTATGAGTGAAAAATTGACGACATGAGTTTAATCATAAATTTTTTTTCAAAAAAACTGACTTTGTGAGCCGCCTGTCACTTTTCTCAAATTCTTTTCCACTCCAAACAGGTCTTAAGGAAGAGTATTGCTTGGGTTTAATTATTGGTTCTCTTTAAGCAATTTTCTCGTGGCTGCACGTGGATTACTTGGTGGAGGACTATTTATATATTTAAAACTACTTTCTAAATTAATTTGCATTTTAATCCGCTTTGCATGTGTTGTCGTGGATGAATTGCATCTATTAATTATCTTTCTAAATTCAAGTTTTGGTCAGGTGTGCATTCATTTTTCTTTAATCTATTTTTAAATTTATGTTTGAAGATTTATTGCTGAGTTGTTTTAATATCATATTAAAATCTTCATCACTATTCACTACCTTAAAACTTCAAAGCCATAACGCGGGTTAGAGTAACACTTCTATATTTTAATAGAAATTTTTGTCATCAGTGTCTTTTGAATCTTGTTATTGAATCTCTTATGGGTGTTGATATTGTTCATGTTTCGAATTTTTTTATACTTTAAGGGAAAAAACTTACCCAATATTTATTTAAGGGGGAAAAAGAAAAAGAAAAAAAAGAAAATCTTTTTAGAAAATTTGTTCCTCTCAAATATTTATTATTATCCAACCCTGAGGTCATAGGGCATAAAAAAAATCTACAAGTATCGCTCGTTCTTATTTTCCAATCGGGGTTAACAATTTCTATTTTTCTTTCTCTTGCTAATGAGACATTCAAGTCTCTTAAAAAATCTGGTCTAATTTTTTGAACATGTAACATCTTTCTATCTGATCAATTATTAAAAAAAAATTATTTTCTCAAAATATTTCTATGGACTGTTGATTAATAACTTGAGAGAGCAATAACTCGATTCGCCGCCAATAAATAATTAAGCAGTGTGAATGCTACCTCCATCAGTCCAAAGTCAACAATCAGGCTTGCCAAAGGAGAGACATTTGCATGGAAGTAAGAATAATCCGCACGAGAATTAAACTCAGAAGTCAAAATAAAATCAATGAGTGAGCATGAATGATATCTATGGACTGCTGGAGTTTCTGGGAGCTGATTGGCCAAGTTGGCTATTTCACTTTTTTTGCATCAAGACCTCAACATCTTCCATAATTTGATATTATACCTCAGAGTTATTTTGAAATCAAACCCCGAACTGTTAAGTCTATTTGAAATTTTGAATTCGCCCCATGATCGAACCATTGCCGGGCAGAATTCTCAAAGTTTCCATCTCAGATTGTCATTAATGCAAGATGGACCAAGTATAAAATAGGAATTGCATCATACTCTATGATGACAGTGGCTAGCTAAAAAGGGAAATGAGTAGTAAATTTTCTGGTGTTTGGATGGTTGTTGGGAAGTGTGGTTTGGAAAATGTTTTGTCGTTTCGGTGTTTGGATGGTAATGAAACGTGGAAATGGAAAAGTTGACCACAAAGTTGACCGTAAAATAATATTAAAATAAAATTAATAAGAAAAATAAAAAATAGATTGTAATTAGAATGCAAGTGAGATTTACATGACCAAAAAATAACTGTTTTATGCTATAACTTATTATAAATGAGATTACATGACCACAAAATTAACTGTAGCACTCTCGAAGTGAGAAAATGGTTGTGTAAAAGAGAGATGAAAAAAGGAAAAGGGGTTTTTCTTATTTTCCTTTTCCGGTGTTTGGATAGATAGGGAAATGAGCAATTATACTTCCCACTTCCTCACTTCACTCCGATTCCTTACATCCAAACACGCCCAAAAGGAAACTGCGTAATGTAGTATATTTTACACTGACTGCCTGTAGCACCCCGTTCCCGGGATACGTACCCGGATGCGTGTCCCGAATTCTTTGACCGCTTTGTTTCAATTTTCTTCAAGTATTTGTATTTAAGTTGTGATTGCTTATATTTGGTATCGAATCTGGATTCTTAGACCTAGAGTCAGCCCTGACCATGATCGGGAACCCGATACTGGCATACCACCCAATTTGACCTTTCTGATAGTCCGATATGACCGATTTCAGTTTCAAACACTGTTTTCTAATATTTTAGATTTTTCATAATTTTATAAAATTTTCAGCATTTTCTGCAAAATCTCCAAAACTGGTGGAGGTGGGCATCGCTGACCGATTCCCGAATTTTTTTGTTTTAAAACGAAATTGAATTTTCAGAAACGGCTTTCACGTTACTTCTTAAAATTTCATATTCTATCTAAATACATTTTTTTGAGATTTTTCTAAATGTATCAAAATTTGACCAATTCTGTGTCGGCCGGTATCGTCCAAGATTTTTAATTAGAAAACTAGATTGAATTTCTCGAATTTGATTTCACCGGGCATCTTAAAATAATATTTACTATTTTTGAGAATTTTCAGAACGTTTCTTAAACAGTCAAATTTTGTCCTATTAAAATAAAAATATTATTTACCGTTCTTTTCTTTTCTTCCTTTTTCCTTCTCCACTCCTCTACTTTATACTTCTAAAATATTTTATTAATTTAATTATTTAATAATATATTTATTTATTATTATTTTACTATTTCTTTTCTTTCCCTTTATTTTTCCATTTTTCTTTCTTTTTCTTCCCCCATACCTTCCCCATGCCCTGCTCCCCTTTCCTGTAGCCGCCTGCAACAACAGCAGGGGCATGATGGGCTACAACAGCAGCCCATCCCTCCCCCATCCCCTTCCATTATTCCCCTCACTTCTTCTCCCTATAAATTTTCTTTCCCTTCTCCCCTTCTCATTCCTTATCTTCTCCATTTCAATTCTCCAACTCCACCAACTCTCCCACATCATCACCGCTGCCTTCACCACGGAGCCAACGCCGTCATCGCCCCTAGCCGCCGGCGACACACACCCCTTCCCTCACCACTTCCTTCTCCACTTTCATCACTCCCAAACACCACTCCTTCAATTCCACCCAAATCCATCACCACAACTTCATCTTCTTCTCTAAAATTCTCCACCAAACCACCTCCTCCTCCACTTCCAACCCCCCAATCATCATCTCCTCCTCCTCCTCCAACTCCCCACCACCTCCAACAACCACCACCACCACCAACTACCACCACCACAACAACAACACATACCAACACCCCCACCTCTCTCTCTCCCCGGGCTAGGCGCACCGGCCCCACCTCAAGCGGCGGTGCCGCCGTCCCAGGGCCATCTCCCGCCCTCCACCTTTCTTTCTTTCTTTCTTTCTTTTCTTCTTTCTTTCTTTTCCTCCTTTCCATAAATACCTCTTTATATTTAATTCCCCTAAATACCCTCCCCTTCATCCCCTAATTACTTCTCCATAATTTCCATCATACCCTCCCCTTTAGTTCCTTATATTTCCCCTCTTTTAACATACCCTACACGCACTCTCTCTCCCCCTTCCTACAACTCTCTCTCTCCTCTCTCATTCTCTCTCTAATATTTATAATATATAATATATATTATTTATTTTAATATATATGGATGAGTAGGTTGCTCGCACATGTGCGTGGATTTCTCAGATTTTAACTCGGTATTGCGTCCGATTTTAGGCGAGTACATTTTTTATGTTGATTCATGCTTTATTACTATCGTTACATGCCTAATAATTATTATCTTGCTTTTTAATACATGATTTCTCATTATGCGAGTTGGTATATAATATACGAGTGATTTCTAAAATTAGCATGTTTAATGTATATCTGTCGGCCGGTGTTATACTGGGTATGCCTAAATCTGCTGCCGCTTCGCTCGGCTTCCCATGGCTAATAAATAGACTAATTTATTGTTGTTATAAATATGGTTGTGAAGAGTTTGAAATTTTTATTTATACTGTTCCCCTGTACCATGTTACATGACCGGATGATTATCTCACATGATGCTCACATGATACCGGACACCAACACTGATATGTTACACTTGACGTCAGCACTTGACATGTCATTACTTACCTGACACTTGCTATTTGACACTGGTATTTGACATGTTATACTTGACACCTAACCTTGACACTTGATATCTGACACTGGTACTTGACCAATTATTACTTGACACCTGATACTTGACACATGATATTTGACACTGGTATTTAATATGTTATCACTTGACACCTAATACCTGACACCTGATGTTATAACACTTAATGGTTGATTTGCTATCACCTGGTACTAGCACACTTGACCTGATATTATGACACCTGACTGGATACTATTGTACCTGACACCTGTATTACTTTGCATATTCATGACTATCAATGTTACAGGAACGTGGCACGATTATTATACTGTTACCAGATATTTGGTACTCCTGAACTCCTGTGCTCCTGAACTCTTGTATTCCTGAACCCCTGTAATAGGGAGACTCCTGATATTATGCTCCTGATTTTATGCTCCTGTTGATCCCGTAATTGGATAATCATGAATATTGGATTACTGTATATACTTGTGGACATTATCTTTGGATATATATATATATATATATATATATATATATATATATAATAAAGTACTCAACTTACACTGGGTAGGGGAAACTGATGGAAACCGGTATGATGTCATATTTATAATGGTGATATTTCTGAAATGTCGTGTGGGGCGCATAATGATAAGTCCCCAGAAGCAGTAGCTTGATATCTGAAGTGTCGTGTGGGGCGTGTAATGATAAGTCCCCGAAAGCAGTAGCCTGATATCTGAAGTGTCGTGTGGGACGCGTAATGATAAGTCCCCAGAAGCAGTAGCTTGTACTCCTGAGCTAGTCCCGGGCAGAGACGAGACCCACTATAAATATGAGCCATCAGATTTATCAGTTTCCAAATAATAATTCGTCTTATTCATAAGTGGATGTTTGTGTGCCAGTAGCACATACAAAAGCATATGGATTGGATGAATAACATAAAACAACCAAATAGTAATAATATTAGGAATGTGTGATATTTTGTCTCTCCTTTGTTCGGGTCCTGGTACTCACATATCAGACCCGGGTAAGTTCTACTAGAGTGCGAACTCTAGTATGGACTATCAGTGATGTGAGGCGCTGGTAGGGAGGCGATTGAAATATCAAATGGTACTAATTATTATTATTGGATAACTTAAAATATAACACCTTTATATTCTTCAATTATAGTGTTATGTCCTGAGTTGACACCCTACTTTATGATATACAATGACTACTCCAGACACACTTTAGTTCTGTTACTCTGAGGGCAACTCAAGTTGTATGAACTCAGATGATGGCGATATGGAAAATGTGGTATATAGATGAGGGTTTTCTTGTTTGGATTATCCCCTTAATGTATCAATCTCATGAATCCAAAATCTGAGCTTGTATAACTAGTTTTGTTCATACTTGTATTTATCGCATGTTTAATTTATTTATCACATATTTATATGTACCTATGCTCTTCATACTGCCTTTTATGTATGTTTTCCGTTTCAGATTCATAGATATATATGATTTACTATCGTTCCTTTAATTTCCCTTATGTTACTTGTTATTGCTTATACATGCATTCCTGAACCACGTCACTTGATCATGTACACGTGTGCCTGATATGAACGCCACTTGGCTTTATCATATGTACTCGCGGGGTTGCATCTGACAACCCTGAATTCTCATGTTCAGATCCTAAAGACCGGACCTTGGTGGCCTTGTTGTAGCTGATCAGAGTGCGCAGCGGATCCTTCCGTGACGATTGGAGTGCAGCAGAAGATTGGACCTTGTCGTGGTTCTTCTTCCCAGTTCCTCTCCTGTTTGGCTCCCGGAACCTTTTGCTATTCGTGAGTACCTCTCAGATTTTGTATATCTCTTCATGTATTGTACTTTTATATTTTCTGGTGATGTAATATTCCTGTAATATTGTGTCACTCTCTGAGATGACCATGTACTTGTACTTTTCTGTTAGAATGTATATTACCACTGTGCTTCCGTACTCTGATTCTTACCTGTACTGATGCTTAGCGTATACACATGAGGATATTTCTGACCTGCGTATATACGTCGTGGTGACGTCTCCGTACCAGCGGGGTCGGGGTGTCATAGGATGGTATCAGAGCCTAGGCTCTAACATCTTCAGTATAACCAGTTGGCAGATTAATTATATATTAATTTGCAGCTGGAAAGCATGAGTCTTGAATATACATTCGAATCGCAAGTGCGGTGTTATCTATTCCTTCCTCACAATCTTTTCCTTGGATCCTGAGACCCTTCTATCTTTTTTCCTTTCAGCTTCTTCCCGTCATCCTTTCAACCAACTCAGATATGGAAAGACGGAGAATCCGTAACGGTCCTGGCACTTCTCGTGACAGTTCTAATGGAGAGGGCGACAACATGATGGGGGTACTTCATGGCATAATGGAGAGTCAGCATCAGCAGACAGAGCTCTTGCGACAAGCATTATTGACAGCACCTAGAGAGCAGAGGCCTGGCAATGTATCCGATTTCAGAAGACTACAGCCGGCTACATTTTCGGGTACTGAGAAACCGTTGGACGCCGAGCAGTGGCTGATTGATACTACAAATCTTCTGAAGGCAACCCGAATTCCTAATGAGAACCAAGTAGAAGTGGCTAAGATACAGCTGAAGGATGTGGCCAGAACTTTGTGGTTAGCAGAAGAAGCGAGGCTGGAGAAGCCCATCACTTGGGACCAGTTCTCGAAGAGTTTCTACGAGAGATTCTTCTCTGAGACGGCACAGAAGGAGATGAAAGAGCAATTTATCAGATTGTAGCAGAGGGACCAAACTGTAGACGAGTATGCTGCAGAGTTCCTGAGACTGAGCCAGTTCGCACCATACATAGTGGCCAATGAGGAGAACCGAGCGAGTAGATTCCAGCAAGGCCTGAGGATGCAGATCTAGATGTTTCTTATACCTCAGAACTCAAGACGTATTCTCAAGTCCTTATCATCGCTTGTGAGGTAGAGCGGGGATTGGGAAAGAAGCGTCATGATGAGATGCTAAGGAAGTCAGCGAGGAGACCCTTTCAGTTGAAGGGAGGTATAGACTCAGTCAGACCCCTGGATACCACGCTAGCAGAGCAATTACTCCAACCTGTCCCTCAGCAAATGAGTTGTGGGTATTGTCTGAAGTTCGAACATTACAAGCGTGATTGTCGAATGACAAACAAAGTATGCTTAGCATGTGGGTCTGATGGTCATATGATAAGGAATTGTTCACTCATATGGATGGGGAGTACCACCCCGATTCAACCAACACTTCCAGTACCACCAGTAAGAAGGGACCCAGAACCAATCGATAGGAGAACTCCATTCCCTTCCCCGCAGTATGTCTTCAATCAAGCTCAGCGAAGACCAAGAGGTAGAGTAGATGGAAGAAAGCGGAAAGCATATCATTTGACCGCCAAGGAAACTGAAGTATCAGATGAAGTGGAACAGAGAGTGATACCCTATATTTGGAACGGGGAACCCTGGAGGTGACGCCCGTGACCACTATCCCTATTTTATCATGTCTTGAGTTGGTAAATTTTTCATTATCGTATCCATTCTATCATGATATTCCCATCAACCCTATTTTCTTCTGTGTTCATCTCCCTGCTTATAGAAATTTCGAGGACGAAATTTTTGCTAGGTGGGTAGATTGTAGCACCCCGTTCTCGAGATACGTACCCGGATGCGTGTCCCGAATTCTTTGACCGCTTTGTTTCAATTTTCTTCCAGTATTTATATTTAAGTTGTGATTTTTATGTTATTTGGTATCGGATCTGGATTCTCAGATTAGAGTCAGCCCTGACCCGAACTAGGAACCAGATACCGACATACCGCCCAATTTGACCTTTCTGGTAGTCCGATTTGACCAATTTTAGTTTCAAACACTGTTTTCTAATATTTTAAATTTTTCATGATTTTCTAGAATATTTCAGAATTTTTCTACAAAATTTCCAAAACTGGTGCCGGTCGGCATCGCTGACCGATTCTCAGATTTTTAATTTTCAAACGGAGTTAAATTTTTAGAAATAGCTTTCATGTTACTTCTTAGAATTTTATATTCTGTCTAAATATTTTTGAGATTTTTCTAAATTTATCAAAATTTGATCGATTCTGATGTCAGCCAGTATCGCCGGAAGATTTCAGGATTTTTGATAGGTAGTAAAAAGTGCATATTTATCACTAGATTTACTATCACATTTTCATATTTATTCATATAATCTTGCACTATTACTAATATTTTATTATTTATTGTGTGCAGGCCTTGAGTAATAAAAATAAAGGAATAAAGCCTTAAAAGAAGCCCAAAAGCCCATGTTCAAGCCCAATGCAAAAGTTACAATTATCAAATGTCAAAGTTACAATTACTAAGGGCAATAGTTGCAAATACTAAAAAAAGAGGGAAGGATAGACTTCTATTAACCCTAAATGCTTGCAGGATGAGGATAAAAGCCAAAGAAGGAGAGTGCAGAGATAACAAATTCGTTGTTAAAAGATATTGGAAGATTTGGATTTAGGGTAACTTGCTTCCCAAGTTATCCCGAAATCTCACATAAAGAATCGGTGCGCCAGATCTAAGAAGATATACCCAGATGGACGGACCAGAGGAGGCCACGCGCGAAAGCGCGTGGCCAGGATCCAAGACTTGGCCGCGAAAACGCGGCCAGAGCCGCGTTTCCGCGGCAATCCTGATGAGACAGGGTACTGGCTTTCGTCGAGAAGTTGTACCGGGACTCTACATTTCCAGATCCTATAAATACCCCTGTAGAGCAACCGAGAAGGGCAGTGCAGCGAAGTACAGAGCAAAATCTAGGGTTTTTCTTAGGCTAACTTGTAGATTGTAGTTTAGGTTTTATTTTCTTTTTGTAATTTTTATTTTTCCTTTATGTAACTGAGAGGAGAGGATGCTTTCATGGAGGAAGGAGATCATGCTTGTACTGAGGTGACATCGGTGTAAGTCAAACTTTTCCTCCATTGTTAATAGAATCAACTCAAGGTTTGTTTTTGTTCTTTTATTCTTGTTTTATTTTTTATTCTTGTTTTATTTTATTGTTTCTCTCTGATGTCTTGCAAACCATGAGATCTGATCGCTTCGAGACTGCTTAGCCGAAGAAGTGCCCTTGATGGCCTATGGTGATGAACAAGCCTTCTGTTGCTAGTGTAGTTTGTTTTTTTTCTTTTCGTAGTGTAGATCGAGAAGGGGGAAGATTCTATACGCCATGCTTGAATGCCTTCAAAGACAAGGTAAGTCGTTGCAATGGATCAAAGGTAAACAGGGCAGAAGAGGTAGGTATGTGTTTTTAGTTATAGTTTTCTTTCTTTGTAAGTTTAGTTTAGATCACCAACTTCACATCTTTCCAATTTCTTTCACACTTCTCATTGTAAATACCATTGTAAATAATAAAATAAATAAAAAAGAGATAACTTACTAAACAAGCTTCCATCGCTAGTCCCTCCCTAAGGATCACGACCCGCATAGCCATTGCTACAGCGGATAGTATTGAGCACCTTGCACAACCTTTTCTTAAATCTAAAATTCTATATTTTGTGTGCAGGTAAAATCTCAATCAAAATTTTGGCGCCGTTGCCGGCGAAGGACGGTAAGTATTCTCTAAAAAAAATAAAATAAATAAATAACTAATTCTTTTATTCTTTCTGTTTGCAGGTTTGGAGAACAGGAAAACTAACAGCAGCAAGGACATATAGCAACTCTGTGCCTCTGCCCTCGAAGGCAGAGCAACAGGGCCTACTACAGAGCCGCGGTTCCGCGGCAAACGCCACGTTTCCGCGGCCTGAGTAGTTGACTACTCACCCTGTTTTTTGCAGGTTGCTGCAAATTGCAAATCTGATTTAGTGCTCTGTTACAATTTTCTCTATGATCACCCTGCACACTGCTAATTAACTAACAGTAACCCATTTGTTGAAAAAAATAAAAAAAATTAGACTCTTGCATATAGGCACGTGTCTATTTAATTTTTTAATTTCTGTTGAAGAGTGCTGAAGACAAGGTACGTTCGCATTGCATATAGACTAGGAAGCACCCTTAGCTGATTTTCTGCTTTGAGTGAATATTTGTCTACTGCTTTACACGTGCACTAAATTGACTTAAGGGCTTGTCCTATAAATAAGATAAGGTGGGGATTTCATCACCCTTCATTGGCCCACAAACAATCTCCTCACTCACTAACCTAAGCCTAACTAAAAAATAACTAGACGTTGGCCCTAGGGACATCTCGGACTCAATTAGGAGATTATCCTAAGGGGGAACAGTGTTGGAATTTGACTCCTGCCAAATCAGTATCTAGGAAGGGGATTGAGGGCCGAAAGCCCGAAGATTGGTGGTTATTTAATTAAGGAACGTCTTTGACGGTAAACCTCTCACCAATCTTGCCCTGACCTGGCTGATTAACTTGTGGTCAAAGTCTGCACCCTACCTCCCGTGGACAGTCTAACCAGTTAGGAGTCGTCTAGGTCATAGGTCTACCCTAACTTAGGTTAGAATTTTTTCTTTTCTTTTTTGTTTTCTTATTTGTTTGCTTTCTTTTTCTTTGTTTGTGTTTGTGTGATATGGCATATAACAATAATTTTTCCAATTTTAATCCATATTACACACCAACCTCTTTTTCGGATATTACCAACCCGGCATATCATAACTTTGACCAACCTAGTGTGCCGGAATGGTCTTATCCGAATGAATATAACCCATGCCCCCCATCTTATGACCATAATTTTCATACCACTTTCGACTCTTCACAGAGTTCATGGGGTTTCGCTTCCCCCGAGTCCAATTTTCAACCAACTTGTCCTCCGTATCCACCTTATCCACAATCTTTCCAAGATTCATACTCAGATCCACCAATTCAGAATAGAAATCCATCTATCTTGGAAATGATGAGTATGCATGAGTCCAAGCAACAATTACCATCAATCTTAAACATGATGATGCGTGAGTCCAAGCAATAATCACAGAATCTGACGGACTCACAATTTCATCACGATTGTCCTAACAACACTTCCTCTTTTCAAGTCCAATCACAAAATGATGCACCAATCGACTATGAAAAGATGCTTGAAGCCATGACTCAGGCTAGATTAGCTCGTGATCATGAAATAGATATGATGGTTCAATCTTTACGTTCTCACCGTTCGGCCATTTCTGATATCGCTGACCACTCTGTTAGAGCCGAAGAGTCACGTTGCTTTGGACAACAAGATTCTAATTCAGTACAATCATTTGAACTTGCCCAAACTCCAATTTTTGAAAATGATTTTAATAGTTTGACAAGTTATTCCTTTCCTGAAATAGAACTTGAGCATGAATATGATCATGATCCCCAACTTGGTGATTCAATTTTACTTCCTGATTCAATAATGACTCCGGTGTTTCCACCTGATTTCACTTTTCCCGAGTCAACATTGGATCCTGTGCCAATTCATCATGAAATTGAACCACCCATTTTTGATGATCATATTGAACTAGGCCAATTTTATAATTTTGAAAGTCCCATGGAGAAATTGGCAAGTTCCCATTTTTATGAGATTGAACCCAATGAGATATGTGACCTAAATTCTCAAATCTGTGATCAAGTTCAAATTCCCGAATCAATATTGACTCCTGTTTTGTTACCCGACTTAGGTAATCTTTTAGAGTCAGTTTTGATTCCCACACCTATCATTCCTGAACTTGAATCACCAATATTGAGTCACATTCCATTGTTGAAAAATGATTGTGGACTTGAGTTTCAACTTCTTAATTTGAACCCACTTCTTGAACCTAGCCCGACTCCTGAACCATTACTTGTTTTAAGTTTCTTTCCTGAGTCGGTATTAGTTCCCGTACTTCTGACGTCCAAGTCAATCATTCCATCTTTTCACACTCCATTTTGGGACAAGGCGGTTGACACAATTGACTCTGAAAATAATTATGAAATTTGAAAATTTGATGGAGTGGAATTGTTAAAAAATGATCATACATACATTTTAGTGGGTTATACAAGAGAAATTTCTGGTGGGTTCCTCCGAATACCACATTATCTTGATTGGGTAGCAACGCTTGGCCCAATTAGACCACCACCGGAACCACCACCTTGAGGTAACATCTGCCTTCCCTTCTTCTTTTTCATGCATACATGCATACATTCATAAATTGAGGACAATGCATGAGATAAGTGTGGGGGGAGGTTTTACTAACATACTAACATAGGTAGAAACTAACAAAAATTTTCAAAAAAAAAGGACAATATTTTGACTTATCTTTTGAAAGAAATCTAAGTTAGTCTTAAGAATTAGGAAAATCATGATTAGGATTTCTAAAAACTTGGTCAAAATAAATAAATTGTTGAAATTTTAGGTATAGGAAGAAAAATTGGATAAGTAATTAGTCTTAATTTTTACCTTGATGAAATGTGCATACCTAATACACTTACACATCTAGGATTCTAAAATAAAAACTCTTGTGCCCTATAAAAAATAATACTAAAAAAAAAATTTGAAAAAAAATTCACTAATTAAGCTGGATACATGTGCCTTAAGAAGCATAAGTATTCACGCCTAAAGGTGATTTTATGAAATAAGGCCCTTAGTTTTGTGGCCTAGTTCACTCGAATCCTTAAGTCCGCGGGGTGTTTTCTCACCCGGTGCCCTAAAACCGACCGGTTTGGGAGCCACCGACTTTAAGTTCGCTACATGGGTGGATTAGAAAGCCTAAGGAAACTAAGAAAAATTACTCATATATGTATTAACACATCTAATAGTCAATTAGTTAGGTATGAGAGCCTCAAGAAGCCTTCATGCTTACACGAAAGAAAATTAGATGAGTTATACATATTTTAAAAAAAGAGAGAAAATAAATAATAAAGAGGCATGAGAGTCCAAGTTAAGGAATTCCTAGTAAAAAATTCACAAGGATGCATATGATTTTTGATAACGAAAAAGACTATACAAAAATTCAATTTTGATCCTTACTTAAAATGGATAACAATTTACTTTATAAAGACTAAGTTTAAGAATGAATAAAAATGATAATCCTAAAACTTATAGATTACTTAGTTTCTTCAAACATATTTCAAATATTTTTCTTTTTATGGATTTTGTGGGTGTAATCCGCTGAAAACCCTCACGAGACAACACTCGTCCTCTAGGGTTACCTAGGGGTTTAACGGCTTATTGCACGTGTTAAGTGCAACCGTGATTCCTACGAAAGTGAGTTAGTTAGATTAGTTTTTCTTTTTCTTTTTGATTTTTACTCGAGGACGAGCAAAAAGATAAGTGTGGGGGTGTGATAGGTAGTAAAAAGTGCATATTTATCACTAGATTTACTATCACATTTTCATATTTATTCATATAATCATGCACTATTACTAATATTTTATTATTTATTGTGTGCAGGCCTTGAGTAATAAAAATAAAGGAATAAAGCCTTAAAAGAAGCCCAAAAGCCCATGTTCAAGCCCAATGCAAAAGTTGCAATTATCAAATGTCAAAGTTGCAATTACTAAGGGCAATAGTTGCAAATACTAAAAAAAGAGGGAAGATAGACTTCTATTCAACCCTAAATGCTTGCAGGATGAGAATAAAAGTCAAAGAAAGAGAGTGCAAAGATAACAAATTCGTTGTTAAAAGATATTGGAAGATTTGGATTTAGGGTAACTTGCTTCCCAAGTTATCCCGAAATCTCAAAATAAAGAGTCGGTACGCCAGATCTAAGAAGATATACCCAGATGGACGGACCAGAGGAGGCCACGCGCGAAAGCGCGTGGCCAGGATCCAAGACTTGACCGCGAAAACGCGGCCAGAGCCGCGTTTCCACGGCAATCCTGATGAGACAGGGTACTGGCTTTCGTCGAGAAGTTGTACCGGGACTCTACATCTTCCAGATCCTATAAATACCCCTGCAGAGCAACCGAGAAGGGCAGTGCAGCGAAGTACAGAGCAAAATCTAGGGTTTTTCTTAGGCTAACTTGTAATTGTAGTTTAGGTTTTATTTTCTTTTTGTAATTTTTATTTTTCCTTTATGTAACTGAGAGGAGAGGATGCTTTCATGGAGGAAGGAGATCATGCTTGTACTGAGGTGACATCGGTGTAAGTCAAACTTTTCCTCCATTGTTAATAGAATCAACTCAAGGTTTGTTTTTGTTCTTTTATTCTTGTTTTATTTTTTTCTATTCTTGTTTTATTTTATTGTTTCTCTCTGATGTCTTGCAAACCATGAGATCTGATCGCTTCGAGACTGCTTAGCCGAAGAAGTGCCCTTGATGGCCTATGGTGATGGACAAGCCTTATCTTGCTAGTGTAGTTTATTTTTTTTCTTTTCGTAGTGTAGATCGAGAAGGGGGGAGATCCTATACGCCATGCTTGAATGCCTTCAAAGACAAGGTAAGTCGTTGCAACGGATCAAAGGTAAACAGGGCAGAAGAGGTAGGTATGTGTTTTTAGTTATAGTTTTCTTTCTTTGTAAGTTTAGTTTAGATCACCAACTTCACATATTTCCAATTTCTTTCACACTTCTCATTGTAAATACCATTGTAAATAACAAAATAAATAAAAAAGAGATAACTTACTAAACAAGCTTCCATCGCTAGTCCCTCCCTGAGGATCACGACCCGCATAGCCATTGCTACAGCGGATAGTATTGAGCACCTTGCACAACCTTTTCTTAAATCTAAAATTCTATATTTTGTGTGCAGGTAAAATCTCAATCAATTTTTAATTTGAAAACTAGATTGAATTTCTCGAATCTGATTTCATCGAGCCTCTTAAAATAATATTTACTATTTTTGAATTTTTTTAGAACATTTCTTAAATAGTTAAATTTTGCCCTATTAAAATAATAATATTATTTACCGTTCTTTTCTTTTCTTACTTTTCCTTCTCCACTCCTCTACTTTATGCTTTCAAAATATTCTATTAATTTAATTATTTAATAATACATTTATTAATTATTTTTTTACTATTTCTTTTCTTTCCCTTTATTTTTTCCATTTTTCTTTCTTCTTCTTTCTTTTCTTTTCTTCCCCCTTACCTTCCCCATGCCCTGCTCCTCTTTCCTGCAGCAGCAGCAGGGGCATGATGGGCTGCAACAGCAGCCCACCCCTCCCCCATCCCCTTCCATTATTTCCCTCACTTCTTCTCCCGATAAATTTTCTTTCCCTTCTCCCCTTCTCATTCCTTATCTTCTCCATTTCAATTCTCTAACTCCAACAACTCCACCAACTCCACCAACTCTCCCACATCATCACCGCAGCCTCCACCACCAGAGCCGCCGCCGCCGCCCCTAGCCGCCGGCCACACACACCCCTCGCCTCCCCACTTCCTTCTTCACTTCCATCACCCCCAAACACCACTCCTTCAATTCCACCTAAACTTATCACCACAACTTCATCTTCTTCTCCAAAATTCTCCACCAAATCACGTCCTCCTCCACTTCCAACCCCCCAATCATCATCTCCTCCTCCTCCTCCAACTCCCCACCACCTCCAACAACCACCACACCACCATCACTACCAACAACTCCACAACAACAACAACAACAACAATAACACATACCAACACTCCCACCTCTCTTTCTCCTCGGGCTAGGCGCACCGCCCCCACCTCCAGCGGCGGAGCCGCCGCCCCAGGGCCGCTGGCCATCTCCCCTTCCACCTTCTTTCTTTCTCTTCTTCTTCTTTCTTTTCTTTTCTTTTCTTCTTTCTATCTTTTCCTCCTTTCTATAAATACCTCTTTATATTTAATTCCCCTAAATACCCTCCCCTTCATCCCCTAATTACTTCTCCATAATTTCCATCGTACCCCTCCTCTTTAATTCCTTATATTTTCCCTCTTTTTAACATACCCTACGCACTTTCTCCTTCCTACAACACTTTCTCTCCCTCATTCCTACAACTCTCTCTCCTCTCTCTCTCTCTCCCCCTCTCTCATTCTCTCTCTAATATTTATAATATATAATATATATATTTATTTTAATATATATGGATGAGTAGCTTGCTCGCACGTGTGCGTGGATTTCCCAGATTTTAACTCGGTATTGCGTCCGGTTTTAGGCGAGTACATTTCTTATGTTGATTCATGCTTTATTACCATCGTTACATGCCTAATAATTATTATTTTTCTTTTTACTACATGATGTCTCATTATGCGAGTTGGAATATAATATACGAGTGATTTCTAAAATTAGCATGTTTTATGTATATCTGTCGGCCGTTATTATATTGGGTATGCCTAGATCTGCTCCCGCTTCGCTTGGCTTCGCATGGCTAATAAATAGACTAATTTATTGTTGTTATAAATATAGTTGTGAAGAGTTTGAAATTTTTATTTATACTGTTCCCCTGTACCATGTTATATGACCGGATGATTATCTGACACATGATGCTCACATGATACTGGACACCTACACTGATATGTTACACTTGACACCAGCACTTGACATGTTATTACTTACCTGACACTTGATATTTGACACTGGTATTTGACATGTTATACTTGACACCTGACCTTGACACTTGATATCTGACACCCGTACTTGACCTGTTATTACTTGACACCTGATACTTGACACATGATATTTGACACTAGTATTTGACATGTTATCACTTGACACCTGATACCTGACACCTGATATTATGACACTTGACGGTTGATATGCTATCACCTGGTACTAGCACACTTGACCTGATATTGTGACATCTGACTGGATACTATTGTACCTGACACCTGTTACATATTCATGACTATCACTGTTACGGGGACTTGGCACGATTATTATACTGTTACCAGATATTTGGTACTCCTGAACTCCTGTGTTCCTGAACTCCTGTATTCCTAAACCCCTGTAATAGGGAGACTCCTGATATTATGCTCCTGATATTATACTCATGTTGATCCCCGTAATTGGATAATCGTGAATATTGGATTACTGTATAAACTTGTGAACATTATCTTTGGGCAATATATATATATAATAAAGTACTCAACTTACACTGGGGTGGGGAAAACTGATGGAAATTGGTATGATGTCATATTTATAATGGTGATATTTCTGAAGTGTCGTGTGGGGTGCGTAATGATAAGTCCCCGGAAGCAGTAGCCTGGTATCTGAAGTGCCTTGTGGGATGCGTAATGATAAGTCCTCTGAAGCAGTAGCCTGATATCTGAAGTGTCGTGTGGAGCGCGTAATGATAAGTCCCCAGAAGCAGTAGCCTGTACTCCTGAGAGTCCCGGGTAGAGACGGGACCCACTATAAATATGAGCCATCAGATTTATCAGTTTCCAAATAATAACTCGTCTTATTCATAAGTGGATGTATGCGTACCGGTAGCACATACAAAAGCATATAGATCGGATGAATAACATAAAACAACCAAACAGTAATAATATTAGGAACGTGTGATATTTGGTCTCTCCTTTGTTCGGATATTGGTATTCACATATCAGAGCCGGGTAAGTTCTACTAGAGTGCGAACTCTAGTATGGACTATCAGTGATGTGAGGCGCTAGTAGGGAGGCGATTGAAATATCAAACGGTACTGATTATTACTATTGGATAACTTAAAATATAACACCTTTATATTCTTTAGTTATAAGGTTATGTCCTGAGTTGACACCCTACTTTATAACATACAATGACTACTCCAGAGACACTTTAGTTCTGTTACTCTGAGGGCAACTCAAGTTGTATGAACTCAGATGATGGCGATATGGGAAATGTGGTATATAGATGAGGGTTTTCTTATTTGGATTATCCCCTTGACGTATCAATCTCGTGAATCTAGAATCTGAACTTGTACAACTAGTTTTATTCATACTTATATTTATCGCATGTTTAATTTATTTACCGCATGTTTATATGTACCTATGCTCTTCATACTGCCTTCTATACATGTTTTCCGTTTCAGATTCATAGATATATATGATTTACTGTCGTTCCTTTAATTTCCCTTATGTTACTTGTTATTGCTTGTACCTGCATGCCTGAACCACGTCACTTGATCATGTATACGTGTACCTGATATGCACGCCACTTGGCTTTATCATATGTACTCGCGGGGTTGCATCTGACAACCCTGAATTCTCATATCCAGATCCTAGAGTTGGACCTTGGTGGCCTTACTGTTGCTGATCAGAGTGCGCAGCGGATCCTTCCGTGATGATCGGAGTGCAGCAAAAGATTGGACCTTGTCGTGGTTCTTCCTCCCAGTTCCCCTCCTGTTTGCCTCCCGGAACCTTTTGCTACTCGTGAGTACCTCTCAGCTTTTGTATATCTCTTCATGTATTGTACTTTTGTATTTTCTGGTGATGTAATATTCCTGTAATATTGTGTCACTCTCTGAGATGACCTTGTACTTGTACTTATCTATTGGAATGTATATTACCACTATGTTTTCGTACTCTGATTCTTACCTGTACTGATACTTAGCGTATATACGTGAGGGTATTTTCGACCTGCAGATATACGTCGCAGTGACGTCTCCGTACCAGTAGGGTCGGGGCTTCACACTGCCCTTTAGATATTATTTTGATATGCAGCCATGAAGGAAAAAAGTTTATATGTTTTGTTGTTATATGTGAAATGTGTTAAATGTTTTGTGCAAAATTGATTTTTCAAAACATAAAATAGTTTTCAAACTATTTATATTGGTAATATTTATTTTTTACCACATTAAAATAGTTCTAACTAATAATTCATCATAAGTGCAAACTGGTTAGACATAGGCTACGTTTGGTTAATGCAATCAAGACCCTTGTGCTTCTTACATTGAATCTGATCACAAGGCTCTTGAAATTCTCTAATTATGAGTTGGTAACTCATTGAGCTTCTCTCATTAAGGGGGTTAATGACTCTTGAGCTACATTCATAGAATATAGACATAACCCTTGGGCTTCCCTCATTATGAGTTGGAGACTCTTGGACTAGATTCATTGAATCTATATATAACTCTTGAGCTACTCTCATTAATGAATGGTGCCTCTTGAGTTGCTAGAGGAGTCCTATAAATAGGCTCCCTTATAATTCATTTGGGATATGACAAAAAAAATGAGAAAATCACTAAATGAATAAGAGTGTGTTCAGATAGCAAGTAGAGCACTGTCCTGCGTCAGACCGAAGAGGTTACTTGCCTAATCAGATCGAGGAGATCACAAGAGAATCTGGTTGGTACACACTAGAGTTCTTCAGCTGTTGTTCCTGGAGCAATTTGGCTTTGGGATCCTTGCATCGGGTAAGCCAAATATTGCTTTAAGTACATCATTCAAGAGCGCAAAGCAACTCTACTATAAAACTAAATAGCTATCTCGGAGTCCCTCTGACCTTGAGGTCTATTAATTTGGAGACACTTTGCTTCTTAGGAACACTTCGGCCTCGTGTTGCTTCTCGGAGTCACTTCTCTACTTGGGAACTCTTGACATTGTGTTGCTTCTCGGAGTCACTTAGCTATTCGGGAACACTCCTACCTTGTGTTGCTTCTCGGAGTCACTTCGCTACTCGGGGACACTCGACCTTGTGCTGCTTTTCAAAAATTACACAAAAAGTTTTCTTCTCTCTAGTCTGCATTCTACGTTTTATTCTAACAATTTTGAAGCAATTTTTCTGATGAGCTATGGACCCTGCTAAGACTATTGGAGTGGATTCCCTGAAGCTGAAGAATTTTAACGAATCAAACTTTAATGCTTGGAATCGCAAAGTAATCTTTGGGATGCAACTCCTAAAGATTTACTATATCATTTCAAAAGAGGAACCAAACTTTGAAGAGGATTCGAAGATCGAAGCATCATGGAAATGAGATAATCATTTCTGTAGGAGTCTCCTCAACTACCTTACATATCATCTTGTAGATGTCTACTCCAACAAGCTCTCTGCAAAAGACATCTGGAATGATCTTAAAGATCAATATAAGGACGAGGAGAAGCTATCCAAATCTCATTTTATAGATAAATTTTTAGATTTCATGTTTGATGATGATACTGAAGTTCTTTCTCAGGTCAAAGAGTTTGAAAAACTTGTAATGACGCTAAAGGATGAGAAGATTACCCTCTGCAACACCTTCATCTCCGGTGACATCGTCAACAAGCTTCCTCCCTCCTAGGTATTATTCTCCATTAACATTCACAGAAAGAAGAAGCAGGCGTCGATGTCTGACCTGAAGAGGTTCATTCAGATTGAGAACGAGATCATGACTCGAGCAAAGAATGAACTACTTGCCAAGCAGAATGCTAATATGGTGGCTTCCAAGTCCGATAAAAGTTTTTCCAAGAAGAAGAAGTTCAATAAGAAGAGCCAAAATCCAAAGAGCCTGAACGTGTAAAAGAAAGTGTTCAAGAAGACTGGCAAGCGCTTCAATTGCGGCAAGCAAGGCCACTTTGCTAAGGTTTGTAAAGCACTAAAGAAAGAAGAAAAGAAGGAGGACTACAATGTGAACAATTTTATTGCTATGCTCTTCCAGGCGACATCTTCTTCCAGTATCTCCGATCATTGGCTAGATACAGGTGCTACATGTGTAACCCCTGGTTTAGATTTACGTGTCACCGTATTAGTACTCGATACGGCGTACAAATTTAATTTTACTTTTTGGTTATCAGATTTAACTAATTTCAGCTCCAAATATTATTTTCTAATATTTTAGATTTTTTATAATTTTTGAAATTTTTCTGGATTAATTTGGAAAACCTTCGAATTTGGTGTCGACTGATACCAACAACCGGCTCTAAATTTTTAATTCACAAATGGAGTTGAGTTTTTGGGTTTCACTTTCATATTGTTCTTCAAAATCATATTTTCTGCTTTAGTGTATTTATGTTTTTTTTTGATTTATTCCAAAATCCAGCCAATCTGGTGTCAACCGGTATCATCGATCGATTACAGGATTTTTAATTTGCAAACGAGACCGAATTTCTTGAATCCGATTTCACATTACTCCTCAATGTATTATTTCTTATTTTACAAAATTTTTGGGACCCGTTCGAAACTGGTCAAATTTTACCCGATTAAATAATCTTAAATAAATGTTTTTTCCTTCTTTTTTTTCTCCACTCTTCTTTCTTCCCCATTAAGATAGCAGCACCGTCTCACCCATCCACCGACTTTTCCCACCATTTCTCCCTCTCTATTTCTTTGTCTTTTTCTCATTCTCTGTCTTCAACTCCTCCTTGTTGGCCCAGAGGCCTTCCACTCTAGTTTTGATGATGATCAACTCATGTAGTTATGTTTACTAATATTCTTGTGAATTTAAGTTTCAGATCTATTATCAAGATATTAGTTGGTGATTAGCTTCAACAAGGAGTTTAGAAGCTTTTCATGGTGTTTCCAGGGCTCAAGCATCAAGATCACACCTTGCCTAGCTCATGGATGGAGTTTGGATCAAGTCAACTTGAAGATGAAGATCGTCAAGAAGACTTAGGTATCCATAGTTTAGTTTAGTGTGTTTTAGATCCATGTTGTAAAGTTTAGAATAGTTGATATGCTCAAGTGCACAATACACACACGTTTTGGTTTTTGTATGTGTTTTCATGAATTGATTGATCAAAACAAGTTTAAATAGTTTTTATGTATATTAGATATGTTCTAGATATACATACATGCTTTAACTTCCTAGACAAACTTATTTTGATGTTTCTATTCATGAGTTGAAAAATCAAGTTTGACAAAAATACAAGTTTTGATTTTTGATAAAATTGGCAAGACACAAAAATGAATTGATATGATTGATATATGTCTTGAAATTTTTATCACTAGTTTATGCTTCAAAATAAAATGATAAAACAAGTTTTATGGAATTATAGAAGAGATAAAAGAATTTTCAAAATATGTTTTAACCCAGTTTCTGACCCAGACTATGGCTATCAGGCCAAGTCGGTCGACCGCCGGGTCGACCAAACCATAGGCCGGTCGACCCCTCGGTCGACCGACGTGCACAAGGCTGTGCACGTCTGGCAGCCAGTGGGCCGGTCGACCGAGCGGCCGACCGGATCTGAGAGCAGAGCTCTCTGTTTATTTGGGTCGACCGGACGGTCGACCGGTTTGCTCCAACGGTCAGATTTTTGACCGTTGGCGGTCGACCGGTGGTCTGTCAGACTGACAGATCAGCCTAACGGCTAGTTTCTGGTTTGGCCTATATAAACCCCATTCCCTTGGGTTTTTGGCCAAGATTTTCTGAGCCAATTTTTCCCTATTCTCTGGTTTTAAAAAGAAGTTTTAAAAAGAGTTTTAAAGAGCAAAAAGATTCATTTTATTTGTTTTAAGTGTTTTGTTTATTTTCAAAGAAAATAGGTTTTTGGGAATTGTTTCTTGATCTAAAATTCTATATTCAATTTGGTATTTTCCCAAGAGATTTTCTTTGATCAAAACACTTTATTTTTCACACTTGAGCTTATCATCTATCCTATTCTATTAGGATCTTGTTTTGTGGAAAAGAGGAGAGAGGAGTTAGTTTGTGGTTGTAATATACCACTTAAAAACCCTCAATTGTTGGTTGCTCCCTCTTTGGTAGAGGTTGAGGTTGTTGTATTGGGTTGTTGGTTTGCTCCCTCTTTGGTAGAGGTGGAGATTTGTGTTTGCTCCCTCTTGTGTGAGGTGGAGCTTGGTGGTTGTAACCCTCTTAGATAGAGGTGTTGGTTGTATTGGCTAAGGGCCTACCCCTCGGTTGTGAGGTGGTTGTTTGAGAGAGGAGTTTGGTACTCCTAGAGTTGTAACAAATCCTTCTCGGTGAAGGTTCCCTCGGTGGGAGATAGTGGATTGGATATCCTACACGGTGGTGTAGGCGGGGATGTAGAGCTGGGTGCTCGAACCTTGAAACATATATGTGCCTTTGCGTTTGATCCATTGTCTCTCTAACTCTTACTTCTTTTATTTTAGCAAAGCATCTTCAATCAGTTCATTCATATTGCTTGCTTGCATTTGTACCTTGTATATTTCATATTGCTATATCTCTTGTATGCTTGGTTGTTTGTGTGTGCCTCACTTATACTCATCCAACAAGAGCTTCACATAGCACCTCAACCCATTCAAGGGGAATCAAGAGGAGTTAGTCCAGAGCCCTTCACGGGGAATTCGGCTACACTTGTTGTATTGTATTAAGTGTGTTGCAATATTTGATTTTAGCTTCCGCATTTAGAGCATTTAGTTTGCATTTAGTTCTAGATTAGCATTTACACCTATTCACCCCCTCTAGGTGTTTTACAATTGGTATCAGAGCTAGTGCTCCTGATATTAGGCTTAACATCCTAGGAGTGAGATCCTTTGTTTGCTAATCTATTGTTTGCATTTGCTTGTTTGCACACATATAGTTTATACCCATGGACTTCATGACCCCACCTAGTTTTGACCCTTCCAACATTGTTGTTTGGAAGTATAGGATGTCCATGTACCTAAAGACCCTAGGTTTGCATGTCTTTCTTGCGGCCACCAAGAAATGCTATCTTGGAGATCGCAATCATATAGGGGCCAATGCACAAGCCCTAGAGGCTATTAGAAGCACATTATCTAAAGATTATCTTATTCGTCTTTCTAACTTTGATTCCGCCTTTGCAGTGTGGAATTTGTTGACAATCACAACCACCACCTCCAAGCTTCAATTGCCAATTCAACCGGAGGAATCTAGTGGAGAATCCGACTCACAATGCTTCATGGTCCAAGGGAATGACTCCCTTGAGGTACAATCAGAAACTCAACTAGATAGTGATGATTCTAGTTCTTCATGCAATGATTATATTGATGCTCATGCTTTAAATGAAGAACTTTCTATTGTTTATGAAAAACTAATAGAAAAATATAAAGTTTTGAAAAAGAAAAGTCTAGAAATTGAAAAAGAAAATATGAGTTTGCATTCTAGACTTAACAATGTTTTGCAAGAGAAGTTTGAGGTCTATAATGAAAGGGATTCATTGAGATCTCAATTAGAACTTGCACTTAAAGAAAATGAATTTTTGAAAAATAAAAATGATTGTGAAACTATTTTGAAGAAAAATGAAAACTTGTCTTCAAAAGTTGATTTTATTTTAAAAGAGAATGTTGCTTTGAAAAACAAAATAATTTCTATTTCAAATGATTTAGATGTTTGTTTAAAGAAAAACAATGTTTTGCAAAATAAGATGGATGCACATGTTTGCCATGCTAGGGTAGTATCACACACTTCACCTATTTCATGCTCCACTTCTTCTTCTTTGATTGAAAATGATATAACTTTAATTAAGAAGAAAATGGATTGTTTGGGCTGCACTATGAGCCAATGTGCCAAGAGCCATACACGTTTGGAAACTTTGTTTCGAAAGAAACAAGTTCCATCTTTTCATGCACACCCGTCACGGCATACACATGCTCCTCACGGACACCATCAACACATGTATGCTCATGTGTACACATGTACACATTGTGGACGTAAGGGTCACCTTGCTAAATTTTGTTATGATAGAATACATGTTTCTAATTTAGCAAATAAGTTTGTTTGGGTTAGAGAAGGTACTAACCCCCATGGACCCAAGAAGGTATGGGTACCAAAGACCACCCCTCCTATTTTTGATGTAGGTGTGGGCTCTCGCATGTCGTGAGAGTGATGACACCTTGGAGTGGATGCGTTCCGAGCCTAAAAGTTTATCAATTGGATGCATCACTTTCAAGGGATGTTTGGTGGAGAAGACCACCTTGTTTTGGAGACATGAAAAGTTGCCTCATAGGTTTTGGTAACGATTCCTAACTCCTTTTTATTTATTTACATGCTTTGCATTCTTTTCATTATTTATAGCATGTTTTGATTCATTATGTAAATGCCATGCAAATTAGATCAATGTTATACATGTTAGTTGTTTGAGACACCCATGTTCAATATGGATTTATTTTATGTGTTCTCATATGTGTATCCTAGATCTAAGGCATATGCATACACATAATGATCATATAGATGTTTATGATTTGAATTTCATATTTTTTATGTTTATAGATTATTGTGAAAATACCATGACTATTAAGTCCTTGACATACATGAATAGCAATTTGAGACACCCATAATTAAATTGGATTATTATTTCGTATTCTCATAGTTGTTTAGCTATCATGATTATGATAGGTTTAATAACATGTGAATTTTCCTAATAATCATGTTTAAGATTTATCATGATGATTTTTATTACGTTTTGTTTAATGCTTCATGATTTGAATATTTGTTTAGATGTTAGTTTTCATTAAGACTAGGATATATACTTATGCATATAGTGGGTCACAAATTAACCTATATATGTTTGAGCTTGAATGCTTATTTGTACCCATTAGATGTGTTAGTATAGTCTAGTTTTGATGATTCATACATTTTAAACTTGTATTCCTATTTTTGATTTGTTTTATGATTATGAGTTTTCATTTCATGTATATGTTTATTTTTGCCAAATTTTAAGATATACATGTATACCCCTTGAGTCATTTGCCTTTCATGCAAATCTATATATGGACTCAATTGTGTTTAGGGATATGTATGTATACTTACTATGTTGACAATTCATACATATACCTTAAAATGAAATTTGTTTTTAATGAAGAATGAGTTTTTCATGTTTTCATGTGTTCATATTTAACTTCATGTATATGTCCATTTTATCCAAACTATTGTTTATACATATACATCCTTTGAGCCACGTGCCTTCATGCATATATCTTGGTGGACTCGTTGTGTTTGGATATGTATGTACACCTTAGTTTGTATAAGATATACATATACCTTGAAGATTAAATAAGTTTTGATGATTTTTCACGTTTTTGTGTTTTAAAGGAATAATCGAGCTTAATTGAATATTTTCATGATTATGATCTACACATTTTATTTATACACTCATATTTATTATTTGCTCATGTTTTGTTTTCATGAGTCATGTTTATGCTTAATTGGCTTAGAGTGTTGATTATCATGTGAAATTCATATTTTATGAAAAATAATTTATTTTTATTCCTTGCTTGAATGATTTCGTACTAGTTAACAAAACTTTCCATTTTAACTAGTTCGTATTCTTCGGTGTGATATGAGTTATACATATGCTTATATTGTTGTTTCAATTGGTATCATTGAACTCTTTCAATTGGTATCAATTTTTAATCTTCTTGTATACTCATATATGTTTTTATGTATGTATGCTTTCAAATTCTATGGTATCAATGTCAATTGGTATCTAATTATTCATACATATATGTTTTATTTGTGCCTACTATATTCCTATATTTTAGAGCACAAGATATTTGCTTATGCTAAGCTTTACTCTAACCTTGGTTTTCAGTTGATTTTTTTTTCAATTGAATTTTTATAACAATGCATAGGCTTGTTAACAAAAAAATTGTTCATGTTTTTAGTTGGTATTTCATAAAAGGGGGAGAAAATTTGATTGTGTCTTTCAATTGGTATTTGATTTCTACTCCCTTGCTTTATGATAGAAAATAAAATATAGTTTCAAATTGGTATCATATGCCTAAAAAGAAAATTACTCTCTTTTGATATCAAGATGTTTATGTTTTAAGTTGGTATCTAAAATTTTGTTTTAAGAAATAAAATTTTGTTTTAAGAAATATTCAATAATTTTGGTTTATATTGCCTATATGCAAGAAGAGCTTAACATCTCTTCTACATATAGATTCATGTTGAGTGTATCTTGTATTGAAGAGCTTGATAACTCTTCCTTATGTGATACACGTGTGTAGGGGGAGTTTCACATCTCTCCTTGTGTATTACATAATATGTGTTATGTGAATTGGGGCTTATCATCCCTTCTTCATGTAATGTATATGTGTAGGGAAGTTAACTTAGCGTCTTCCTCTTCATGAATGTATATTGCATATATCATTTAATGATCAATGTTTAAATTTTATTGGTATCAACATGCACTTCATTGTCACATTTTTAATTGGTATCATGTTTGTTTTGATTACCCCTTGTTGTTCTTTTTGTTTTTGACAAAAAGGGGGAGAATTTTTTTTTTTGCTTTACCCCTTTGTTGATGATTGACAAAAAGGGGGAGAAATATTTGAGTTCATATGCATATATTATGTTTTAATTGGTAAATATTATGTTTTAATTGGTATCAAGAATATTATGTTTTGTTTTGTTGGTATCAAGAGCTTGTTTTGTTTTGAATATTCCATTTGGTATCTAGAGTTTTTATTGTTTATGCATTATCATTCATGCATATTTATTATTTATTTGTTTATGCATGCGTTAAGGGGGAGCTTCCTTGAAGCTTAACTTTAATCCATGCATATATAACTCCATGAGTTTTGTTATCATCAAAAAGGGGGAGATTGTTGGCCCAAAGGCCTTCCACTCTAGTTTTGATGATGATCAACTCATGTAGTTATGTTTACTAATATTCTTGTGAATTTAAGTTTTAGATCTATTAGCAAGATATTAGTTGGTGATTAGCTTCAACAAGGAGTTTGAAGCTTTTCATGGTGTTTCCAGGGCTCAAGCATCAAGATCACACCTTGCCTAGCTCATGGATGGAGTTTGGATCAAGTCAAATTGAAGATGAAGATCGTCAAGAAGACTTAGGTATCCATAGTTTAGTTTAGTGTGTTTTAGATCCATGTTGTAAAGTTTAGAATAGTTGATATGCTCAAGTGCACAATACACACACGTTTTGGTTTTTGTATTTGTTTTCATGAATTGATTGATCAAAACAAGTTTAAATAGTTTTTATGTATATTAGATATGCTCTAGATATACATACATGCTTTAACTTCCTAGACAAACTTATTTTGATGTTTCTATTCATGAGTTAAAAAATCAAGTTTGATAAAAATACAAGTTTTGGTTTTTGATAAAATTGGCAAGACACAAAAATGAATTGATATGATTGATATATGTCTTGAAATTTTTATCACTAGTTTATGCTTCAAAATGAAATGATAAAACAAGTTTTATGGAATTATAGAAGAGATAAAAGAATTTTCAAAATATGTTTTAAACCAGTTTCTGACCCAGACTATGGCTATCAGGCCAAGTCGGTCGACCGCCGGTGTAATACCCCGTTCCCGGAATACGTACTTGTTGCGTATTCAGATTTTGGGTCGTATTTTTCGATTTGTTTCTTGTATTTATTCTGTATTATAAATTCCTTGTATGATTGTTTTATATTGTATTTGGATTCGTGGACTCGGAGTCAGCCTTAGTCTGAACCGAAGGCCCGACCATAGTATATTATTCGATTTGGTCTTTCCGGTGATTAGATTTGACTGATTGTAGTTTCAAATATTATTTTCCAATATATTAGATTTTCTATGATTTTCTAGATTTTTCCGGAATTAAAATAAAATTCTTCAAAACGGTGTCGGCCAGTGTCGCTGACCGCTTCCCGGATTTTTAATTCACAAACCACTTGGAATTTCCAGAAGAGTCTTTAGACTTTTCTTCTTAGAATCACATTTCTTATTTAAATACTTTTTCTGAAGATTTTACGAATTTATGAATATTCCACCGGAGTCGGTAGAAGACTGATTCCTGGATTTTTATCTCACAAACAGTTTAGAATTTCTAGATGATCCTTTAGACTTTAATTCTTAGAATCACATTTTCTACCTACATTCTTTTTCTGAGGATTTTATGATTTTATGAAAATTCCTTCGGAGTCGGTAGGTAACTGATTCCGGGATTTTAGTTTTAAAACTATAAAGTATTTCTTAAAAAGGATTTCACTATTATTCTTAATATAATATTATGGATTTTTGATGTTTATTTCGGGTCGTTCGAGATACTTGAATTTCGGACGATTCCGGTATTTTCCCGAAAGATTTCCATATCTGCAACTGAATCCCGGGAATCGCCACTTTCATTATTTTTATATTCCTTTCCAAGAGAAATATCTTCTCTTTATCAATTCTTTTCCATTTTTCCTTTTCTTTATTCTTTTCTTCCTCCCTAAGCTTCCATTTTCATCCACACATTTCCACCAATTCTCCACCACATAAATCTCCACCTCACCCTCCACCTCACCACCTTCCACCATCTTCTTCTCCACCTCACCCCCTCACTTGGCAAGCTCCTATTGGCCAAGAGAAACACCTCACTCTCCACTTTGCAATTAAGCCCCTCCCTTTTATTTAATTGCAACACCTTTACAAATCCAAAACCCTATAAATACTTTCCCTTTACATTTCTATTTCTCTTTTTCCTTCTCTTCATCCTCTTCATCAAAACCCTAAACCTCCACCCTTTCCTTCATCTCCATGGGAAACACCACCAAGGTCAACAACAACTCCACCAAGGCTCCACCTTCTTCTTCATCATCAACACCACCATCACTCCATCACCAACCACTACTTTTGGTGAGTGTTCTTCATCACTTAGACTTGTCTAAATTCCTAGTATACTTGTATCTTCATATCTTGTGTTCCTATGTCATCAAAATCATATTTTTAGCCATCAAATATAACCCCAACAAAAATCTGATTTTTAGACCAACAGCAGCAGTTTTCAGGAGTCCGGTCGACCGACAGTCGACCGGCAGTCGACCGATATGCACAGCGTGCACGTTGGAATTAGTCCGGTCGACCGGCAGTCGACCGGAAGTCGACCGACCAAACCTGGAGCTCACGGCCTTGTATCGGTCGACCGGCAGTCGACCGATCACTCGACCGACCTGTATTTTCGGTCGACCGGCAGTCGACCGACAGGCGACCGTCCTGGCACTGTTAGTGTACCGGTCGACCGGCCATTGACCCCAGTCGACCGTTAGTTGTTTTGGGCCAAAATCTGCTTCTCCTGTGAAAAAATCCTAACTCTCTAGAACCCAGTTTTAGTCAACTTGACCTGACTGTTAGACGACTTAGGACCACTATTAGTCGACTACCCCATTTCTCCTAGTCGACCAACTTCTTTATTAGTCGACCACCTATTCCACCTAGACGACTAACCTTGCCTATCTGTTATAATTGATTCCCTTCTTGAAACTGAACCTACCCTCTAGACTTACATCACATATAGGTATCACTTGACTTGTCACTTGACAAACATCGTCTTCTATTCTTTCTCTCTCTCATCTTCACTCTACATATTTATATCACAGGTTATGGCGCATCCTGAGCTTCCGTGGATTTCGGATATTTCGGTATATTGGTGACTCAGGCGAGTGTTCTCACTCGCTACCCTCTTGCTTCTCATTCCATTGATTATGATAATATTCTCGCTCTAGTCATCATGTATTGTATTTCATACTTTATATCTTTTATTGCTTTATGCTATGCGTGGCCGACCCTTCGTGGTCGTTGGACTTGTTGGACTTTGGGTCATTGCTTTTACATTACCACTGGCATTACTTTAGACCTGTCAGTATGTGCTACCATTTATCACATGTATATCACTTGACAATTGTGTTATCAACTGACCACTTGACATGCCACTATTTGGCAAGACCTTTATGTTGTACCATGACTTACCCAGACTATCATCAATCTCTTATTATGATTGGTTACTTGATTCATATCACCACTTGTCATGCTATCTCTTGACACCAAGCATGATACACCGATTCTTACAATTATCACGATAAAGGGGATGTAACACCTGATTACGTTATGTACTGATTACTGTTATGTATACCTGTTATGATATTGTTCATTCCCGAAATCTGATAATTATGTTAAAAAGCTATAAAAAGGACAACTTGTATGGGTATGGGAGGAAGTGATGGATGCCGGAATGATACCTTGCTTATAGTGATGGAATAAAAGTATATATATATGGATATATATATATATACATTGGTGAAAGTGTTATGGCAACTATTATTAGGGGGACTTTGAGCCTCCAAACTGGTTCCAGGTGTATGGAAACCACTATAAGAAGTGATATCAGTTCTCCATCTACTTCTGTTAACAACCCTTGGCTTGCTTATATATGGATGTATGTGGGTTGGCCGTACACCAGGTCACATACCTAGATATATGGGTCAGACAAGTAATAACAATAATAGTCACCTGTCATGATTCCTGTTAAAGTACCTGTTATGATTCCTGTTGCACTTGCTATGCATGTCATGATTCCCGTTTTGTATTCCTGTTTGACTTTCATATGATATGCAACTCTGATTCTATACGCTTGGATATTCTGTGGCATGAGATAAAGGTATATAGATGAGGGTTTCCTTGTTTGGATTATTCCTTCGATGTATTAGTCTCATGGGACCGTAACCTAAGCGTATACAATCACCTTGCATGAAATCAGTTTTACCTTGGATTTCCGGTTTTCTGATGATTGTATTATGACCGTCCATATATGTATTTCATTTGTGTTCTAACCCTCCTGTCTTCTGAGTTTGACACTTGTGTTCCTCCTGGCTCGCCACCTGGCTTTGTATCATACTCGCCTGGGGAGTTTCACTGACTCCCCTGGATTCTCATGTCCAGGTTTTGGAGCTAGGAGCGTGTGTTCAGAGTAACGCAGCAGTAGCGTGGATCTCCAGCCGACCGTCCTGAGCCACATCCTTCCAGACCCCCTTTGTGCCTCTCGAGTTTTCCCTTAGTAAACTCGTAATATTGTAATACTTTTCACTTTTATTGTAATACTTTTCACTTTTCCCTTAGTAAGCTCTTTTATACTTTTCACTTTTATAGTTCCTTGCATACTTGTATGCGAGCTCCTTTTTATACTGTTCATTTATGTATATTCCTTGTACTCTCGCATTTGCGCATATTAGTGATATGATATTCATGTAATATTGTAATCACTCTGGTGATAATTCTGTAATTGTATATATGTGTTGGAATGTATAATGCACCATTTGTTTCCGTACTCTGATTCTTGTTTGTACTGATGCTTAGCGTATATACGGGAGGGTAGTTCTGACCTACGTATATACGTTGCAGTGACGTCCCCGTATCACCGGGATCGGGGCGTTACAGCCGGGTCAACCGAACCATAGGCCGGTCGACCCCTCGGTCGACCGACGTGCACAAGGCTGTGCACGTCTGGCAGCCAGTGGGCCGGTCGACCGAGCGGCCGACCGGATCTGAGAGCAGAGCTCTCTGTTTATTTGGGTCGACCGGACGGTCGACCGGTTTTCTCCAACGGTCGGATTTTTGACCGTTGGCGGTCGACCGGGCGGTCGACCGGTGGTCTATCAGACTGACAGATCAGCCTAACGGCTAGTTTCTGGTTTGGCCTATATAAACCCCATTCCCTTGGGTTTTTGGCCAAGATTTTCTGAGCCAATTTTTCCCTATTCTCTGGTTTTAAAAAGAAGTTTTAAAAAGAGTTTTAAAGAGCAAAAAGATTCATTTTATTTGTTTTAAGTGTTTTGTTTATTTTCAAAGAAAATAGGTTTTTGAGAATTGTTTCTTGATCTAAAATTCTATATTCAATTTGGTATTTTCCCAAGAGATTTTCTTTGATCAAAACACTTTGTTTTCCACACTTGAGCTTATCATCTATCCTATTCTATTAGGATCTTGTTTTGTGGAAAAGAGGAGAGAGGAGTTGTTTGTGGTTGTAATATACCACTTAAAAACCCTCAATTGTTGGTTGCTCCCTCTTTGGTAGAGGTTGAGGTTGTTGTATTGGGTTGTTGGTTTGCTCCCTCTTTGGTAGAGGTGGAGATTTGTGTTTGCTCCCTCTTGTGTGAGGTCGAGCTTAGTGGTTGTAACTCTCTTAGATAGAGGTGTTGGTTGTATTGGCTAAGGGCCTACCCCTCGGTTGTGAGGTGGTTGTTTGAGAGAGGAGTTTGGTACTCCTAGAGTTGTAACAAATCCTTCTCGGTGAAAGTTCCCTCGGTGGGAGATAGTGGATTGGATATCCTACACGGTGGTGTAGGCGGGGATGTAGAGCTGGGTGCTCGAACCTCGAAACATATCTGTGCCTTTGCGTTTGATCCATTGTCTCTCTAACTCTTACTTCTTTTATTTTAGCAAAGCATCTTCAATCAGTTCATTCATATTGCTTGCTTGCATTTGTACCTTGCATATTTCATATTGTTATATCTCTTGTATGCTTGGTTGTTTGTGTGTGCCTCACTTATACTCATCCAACAAGAGCTTCACATAGCACCTCAACCCATTCAAAAGGAATCAAGAGGAGTTAGTCCAGAGCCCTTCACGGGGAATTCGGCTACACTTGTTGTATTGTATTAAGTGTGTTGTAATATTTGCTTTTAGCTTCCGCATTTAGAGCATTTAGTTTGCATTTAGTTCTAGATTAGCATTTACACCTATTCACCCCCTCTAGGTGTTTTACACTCCTCTCTCTCTCCCCTTCACTCTCTCTTCTTCATTTCAATATCTCATATCACCCTATCTCTCGTCTTCTATCCCAACTGGCCAGATCCGTCGCCGGCCACCTGTAGGCCGCCGGCGACGGCTGCGTCGTTGCTCCTAGCCATGCGGGCTCGAAACCCCTCATCTACTCTCTTTCTTACTCTCTATCTCTCTTCCTTTTCTCTCTCCCCTGCTCTTTCTCTCCTTCTTTCTTCTTTCCTTTCTCTTTCTCTCCATTCCTTCTCTTGTCGACAACAACGCCTAGCCTCACCTGACCGCCAGCGTCGACCGTCGGCAGGCCCAGGCCGTCGCCCCTGGCCGGCCAACCTAACCCCTTTCTCTCTCTTTCCTTTCTCATTCTTCTTTCTCCTTCTCTCTCATCTCTCTCACTCCCTCTTTCCTCTCTCCTCTTCACTGTCGGCCAGGCTGAGCTTTTGCTGGCGCCGCCCCGCTGGCGCCACCCTACCTGCTCCCTCTCGTTCTTTCTATCTCTCTCTCAATATCTCTCATATTGGGTTAAACCCAATAACCCATAACCCAAATCCAAACTCATTAACCCACCAACCCATTTCACTTAAGCTTATGGGTTTGGGTTTTCGGAGCTAAATCTGACCCGTTAGCAACCCAAACCCACTTAAAACCATATAAAGGTAAAACTTCACAAACCCTCTTGTTAAATAAATTTATTTCATTCTAAATCCTATACATTACATATTTAATTCATTTTTTTGTGTTTTAGTATTTGGACGATATCTGGAGCATTTAGAGTCTGATTTGGACGATTCTTTAGCCATTGCGATCGTAGGAAGAGGAGCTACATTCCTGTAATACCTATGTGAGTGTTTTTCTTTTATAAATTATATTTTATCATGTTAAATGAAATTAATTGGTTGCTTTATTTAATGAATCATGATTATCGACAAATCACTATAAATATTATTTAAAAAATATAATAATAAAAAATTATTATAATTAAAATATGCATGATTTCTCTATAAACATAATTGATAAAATAAAAATATATTTCTTTCTTGATGTAATATAAAATATAGATGATTATCTAAATATCGAGTAGATATCAACGGTGGATTAAAGACAATCCAGTTTAATAAGTTAATAATTTTAATAAATAGATTAATATAAAAATGGATAATTTCCAACATGCTTGAGCAGTTTAAGAATAAATAATGGTAAATAATAACCATATGATATCGATCATGTTAATAATATTAAAATTATTATAACAAATGTTGATATATTGATCATAATCATGTTAGTGAAAATACTCTAGCATTGTCACTGATATCTCAATCATAACAACAAACATTGTGACACAGGGCACTGATATTTCATGTTTATGTTTCACCATTAACTGCACATTACTGGGTGTTATATTTGCCGGCACTGTTCTTTCATATTTTTATAATCACTGTGATACAGATAAATAATTACACCTGACACTGTCATTTCATGTACATCTATCACTGTTACATAGATATTGTTACATCTATCACCATTACACAGATACTATTGCACTGGACACTATTATTTTATATTCATGTACTATTGATAGACGGATATGCTCTTTAACTGGATATCATTATTTCATATATTTATATCATCGCTACATGAATACTCTGTACGTAGTTATTTCAGGTTCTTATAACACTGTTACATAAATTCACCTATATACATGCGTTGATTGTTTTTGTATTCTTATTGCATGGATTACTGTTCCTGTTACGTGGATATTCTTGTATTCCTATTACATGACTATATTCTGTTACTGATATCGATATGATATTCATGTTACTGGACATGGGTATTATTGATATGCGATGTGTGAAACTAAGTGCCACGTGAATCTAAGTCACGGGGGCCATCTCTAAAATCTAACATCTCTTATTTTCCGTTGTATTGTTTCATGATATCAACATAGCTCATGTCCTATTATCATATTACGTGTATCATGCACTATTTTTATTCCTGATACACTATGTAGTTTAATATAATAAATATGACATGGGGATGGGGGAGATTTGACAGTTGACTAGGTTTTATCGGGTGATGTCATTGGATACATATTCGTCCCTTCCGCGGGAGACAGGATAGTGCTGACTACTACATGTATATATATGCTCACATGTTCCTAGAGCATTATGTTCACGTTCGCCCTAGCGGACAGTCTTTTGGTCTTCAGCAACCAGGGAAAATCATGGCAGGACATGATCCCGGATTTATAGGGGATACATTCACCTGATTAGAGCTCCTCGACCATTGAGTTTTCAATTAACATTATTAAACAGTATAAACAATAATAACATCGGGAACACTTGTTATTTGGTCATTCTCTCGTTCGGACCATGGCACCCGTATGTCATGTTTGGATGGGTTAGGCTGGAGTAAAGGGCTCCGGTAAGAACTACCAGTAGTATGAGACACTGAAAGAGATTGATATCAGATGACATTGATTGTTATTATTATATAAATCACATGACATGCTCGATACATATATATTATTATCCATATATACTTGTTACACTTTCTGCTATCTTGCTTACCATCATGTCACATGTATACTTTACATTTTTTGTATTCTTCACAAACACACTATTCATGTACATGTATACGCTGCATCTCATGTACTCTCTGTTTCATGTATTCTCTGTAGACACATTCGTGCTATACTGGGATTACTTCTGCTTATTTCATGCGTAGATGTTCATATTTATCATCACTATACTGTCATGTTACTGTACTGTTAGTATAAATAATAAATATAACAGAAGTAAGACTTGATACATATTAATAACATAAATTGACATCATTAATGTATAATTAAATTATATATCTTAATGCATATTACATATATATAACACTTCCCGAGTAAATATAAGTATTGTTTTAAACATGTTTTGTATAATATCGTAAAGGTAACACCATTGTAACATGTTAGGTATTGGTAATGTTATAATGCTAAAATAACTTTTCTATATATTATCGATTGTTAATATCATTATATTGTATCTCTGATAGTTAAACATGTATTATATATTATTGTGATTGCACTACTATTATAGTGTATATTACTATTTTCTTCGTTTTACCATTCACTAAGTCGCTTTCTGACAACTCTAAATTTGCATGCTCAGGTTAGAGATCCGAGACTTCGGAGTACCTGATACTCCACAGGATATTAGTAGGAGACTCGACGCCTTTATTATTCATAGGTATCTTTATTATCATGTCTTTATTTTCTTATATATCCCTGTTTTCATATCTATCATGGTCATTGACCTCCTTTTGCAAGTATTCATGTACTTATTTAATGCTGAAATACATTTATATATTATATTTATTCTCCTGTATTGAGGCTTAGAGGACGTATGTGCGAGTATTTTCTCCTTGTGTACGTGCGTCGTCGTAGCGTCCCCGAATCCACGGATCGGGGCATTACAATATGTCATGTCTGCTCCAACAAAGATTTATTCTCCATCTATGTTACTGCAAAGGAGAACGTGTTAATGGCTGATCGTTCCATTGCTGCTGTGCTTGAAACCGAGACCGTAGTGTTGATCCTCACTTAGGGAAGACTCTCAAATTGAAGAGTGTGAAACATGTCCCATCAATTTTTAAGAATCTAGTCCCAAGGAGCCTGCTGTATGTGCAGGAACGAGGCTAGATTTCTAAGGCGAGAAAGTTGTATTGTCTTACAGGAATATGTACTTTGGCAATGCTTATCGCACTAATGGTATGTACAAGATAAGTACTATTGTACCCACCTCAGTTATCAATGAAATCTCTACTTTCATGTACTCCTGTACTCTATGACACAACAGATTAGGCCATGTAAACTACAAGAAATGTTAAATATGAAAAAGTTAGGCATACTTCAAAATTGTGGGGTAATAAGCCTAGAAAATGTGAAGACTGAGTACAAGTCAAGATCATAAGGAAGGCCTTTCTAAATGTTACAAGGAGTACAAATCTCCTGGACCTGATTCATTCGGATACCTGTGACTTCAAGAGCTTCGTGACTAGAGGTGGTATGAAATACTTCATCACCTTAATCGATGACCATTCTCGCTTCTGCCATGTATACTTGTTAAGTCAAGAGATGAGGCCTTTAGCAGGTTCATTGAGTTTCGGACTTGAGTGGAGAAGTAATTTGGGCGTCCAGTAAAGAAGCTTAGAAGCAATAGAGGTGGCGAATACCGGTCGAAGGAAGCTGAAGCATATCTCAAGGAGCATGACATTATTGCAGAGATGACTGCTCCTTACTCCCCTCAGTTCAATGGAATTGCAAGCAGGAAGAATCACACACTGACTGAAATGGTAAATCCGTCTTGATTACATCCAGTTTACCTACCTGCTATTGGGAAATGCATTACTAATGGCTATCTAGATTCTGAATCGGATATCTTACTCCAAATCAGATACTACTCCACATCAGCAATGGTTGGGATATTTAGCATTCTTGGATAATCTCGAAGTGTGGGGGTGTCTTGTCTACATCAGGATACCAGATATGTAATACCCCGTTCCCGGAATACGTACTTAGTTGCGTATTCAGATTTTCGGTCGTATTTTTTTCGATTTGTTTCCTGTATTTATTTTGTATTATGAATTCCTTGTATAATTGTTTTATCTTATATTTGGATTCGTGGACTCGGAGTCAGCCTTAGCCTGAACCGAAGGCCCGATCATAGTATATTATTCGATTTAGTCTTTGATTTGACCGATTTCAGTTTCAAATATTATTTTCCAATATAATATATTTTATATGATTTTCTGGAATTTTCCGGAATTAAAAGGAATTTCTTCAAAATCGGTGTCGACCAGTGCCGCTGATCGATTACCAAATTTTTATCTTACAAACTGTTTAGAATTTCTAGAAGATTCTTTAGACATTTCTTCTTAGAATTATGTTTATTACTTAAATACTTTTTCTGAAGATTTTACGAATTTATGGATATTCCACCGGAGTCGGTAGAAGACTGATTCCAGTATTTTTATTTCACAAACAGCTAGGAAATTCTAGATGGTCCTTTAGACTTTAATTCTTAGAATCACATTTCTTACTTAAATACTTTTTATGAGGATTTTATGATTTTATGAAAATTCTTTCGGAGTCGGTAGGTAACTGATTCCGGGATTTTTAGTTTTAAAACTATAAAGTATTTCTTAAAATGGATTTCACTATTATTCTTAATATAATATTTTGGATTTTTGATATTTATTTCGGGTCGTCCCGAGATACTTGATTTCGGGACGTATCCGGTATTTTCCCGAAAGATTTCCGCATTTACGACTCAATTCCGGGAATCCGCCACTTTCATTATTTTTATTTTCCTTTCCAAGAGAATTTCTTCCCTTTTCCATTTCCTTTTCCTTTCCCTATTTTCTTTTTCCTTTAACCTCCACCACAAGTTCCTTTACTTCATCCCTAAGCTTCTCCACCTCACCCTCCACCTCACCACCTTCCACACACTTCCTTTAATCTCCACCACACAAAATCTCCACCTCACCACCTCTTTGGCAAGCCTTGATTGGCCAAGGAGAACACCTCATCCCCCACTTGGCAAGCCCCTATTGGCCAAGGGACACCTCACCCCCTATTTTACACAAAACCCCCTCTCTTCTATTTAATTACAACCCCTTCTCAAAATCCAAATCCTATTTAATCTTTTCCCTTTCATTTCAATCTCTTTCTTTACTTCACTTCACAAAAGAGATAGCCTTCACCAAAGTTCTTCCTTCATCTCAACTTCAACCTACAACTTCCAAGGGCATCACCAAGGTCTTCTCCATCTTCAACCAACTACTTGGATTGGGATCGTCTCCTCCTTCGTCGATTGCATCGCCGTGGATCACTTCCGACCACGATCTCTTCAAGCTTCCCATAACCGATCTATGTGAGTATATTTACTCACCAAGATTTGTAAACTTCCTTGTATCCTTGTGTTGATAATTCATGTTTAATTATGTCATCAAAATCCTATTTTTAGCCTATCAAAATCAACCACACAAAAATCTGATTTTTAGACCAACAGCAGCCTATTTCAGGAGTCCGGTCGACCGGAGGTCGACCGGCAGTCGACCGACGTGCACAGCGTGCACGTTGGGATAGTCCGGTCGACCGGCAGTCGACCGGCTATCGACCGGCCAAACCTGGAGCTCACGGCCCTGTATCGGTCGACCGGCAGTCGACGACAGGCGACCGTTAGTTGTATCTCCGGTCGACCGGCAGTCGACCGGAAGTCAACCGACCAAACCTGGAGCTCACGGCATTTTTCTGGTCGACCGGCCATTTTGACCCAGTCGACCGTTAGTCTAGTTTTGGGCCAAAATTGCTGATTTCTATTCTTTCTGAAATTAGATCTTGCCCTTTGTACATGTACTATATATCGTTCTTACCTGTACTTCATGACAAATTGCTTGATGTGTATCACCTCTTGTCACTTCATAATTCCATGTCTATGTATTGCCCTGCAACTGCATGTGTTAGGGTAGTTTTATTCTTGTACATGTACTATGCCTGTGTTATGCCTACTTCTTTATCGTATACCATGCGTGGCTGACCCTTCGTGGTCATTGAACTCTGAGTTTCAGTTATATTATCATTGCCATGTCATTACTCCAGACTGTCAGATTAATGTTTCCTTTTAACACATGTATATCACCTGACCGCTAGTGTGTTATCACTTGACTACTTGGCATGCCACTATTTGGCAAGACCTTTATGTTGTACCTTGACTTACCCTGACTATTCTCCATCTTATATCATGATTGGTTACTTGTTATATATCATCACCCTATCATGCTATCACTTTATACCCAGCATGATATACCTGACTTGTGATTGTCATCTTTACGGGAACTTTGACTTGTTATCTGTATCATGATCAGTGACATGTTTTCCTGCTTTACATGCAGTGACCTGACTATATAGTGCTTCTGTACTCTTTATTCCTGATCATGTCCATTTCCTATTTTTTCCCGTAAAGTGACAATGAAACTATTAAATCCTAAAATGGACCAACTTGTATTGGGTCGGGGGAAATATGCGGATATCGATATGTGTTCGTGTTTACAGTGGCTTTAGGTATTGTGCACTATATCCGGTCTGACCTGTGGTACTCCAGGGGACCGAGGGGAGAGCTGGCTCCCTACACCCCAGTTTTAACGGGCATACATAAGTCCCTCCTCCTGGATAAGCCTTGCGGCTGGTTTCCGTTTCCATGCAACGGAACAACCCTGGACCGTAGTCCCGGGTATGTACGGGACCCACTGTAAACATAGTTCGTTGATACAACCGTTGTTTCCAATAACAACCTCGACTTCCTTATATATGGATGTATGTGAGTTGGGATATATACCGGGTATATGCCGAGACACATACCTAGATATATGGGTTAGACGAGTAATAATAATAAGACTTATTATAATTCCTGTTATAGTTTCCATTAGATACCTGATATGTTATGACTCCTACTATACCTGTTATGTCATAATCCTTGTTATGATTCCTGTATTCTTGTTAGACTTGATACATGATGATTCTAGTTCCTGTTATACCTCCTACATGTTTCTATCGTAATCTACTATGTTTTCCGGACTTTGATTCATTATACTTCCATTACTCGCTGGTTCATGTTTCTATTACTGTTCCATCTTACTTATTCATGTCTCGTAGCCACTTGGCTATAGTTGTTTACTATTATATGTCTTGACCCTTTGGATTTGCATATTCAGATTTCGAAGCTTGGATCGTAGTGGAGCCATCCACTGTAGATTGAGCTTCCTCTAGTGAGCAGGCAGGCTAGCTCTTCTTCCTTCGTGCCGGGCTCTTCTTTTGACTCACGGGATCTCCATCCTACTCGTGAGCTTTTGTGTATATCTTGTATATTTCTCTTTTGGACTTGGTTATGATGTAATACACATGTAATGTGTAATACTTTATAATATCCTGTGATAACTTTGTATGTGTATTTCTTGTGTTGGCATATGTATGAATACCACGCTTCGTGTGTACTCTGATTTCTTGTTGTACTTTTATGCTTAGCGTATATATGTGGGGGCAATTCTGACCTACGTATATACGTTGCAGTGACGTCCCCGTATCCGTGGAACCGGGGCGTTACAGGTTGGTATCAGAGCCTAGGTCAGCTTAGGCTCTTCCACCTTTAGTACAAACAAGTAGCAAATTCTTGTGATTTGCTATTGCCAACTACAATGTACAAAGTTATCTAGTCCTTCTTGATTTATCTAGTTCTTCTTGATTCCGTCCCTAGTGTCCTAAACTCCTTCCATTTGTTTCCGATTCCAGTTATCTTTCATCAACTAGGAATGGATAGAAGGTCGGATCATAGCAACGCTGGGCATGGAATGGAACGAGGAGTGGAGAAGAAGATTGGGAATCAAGTGCAGAACAAGTCAGTTAAGAAGGCCTTGCAGTTGATGAAGAGGGCTTTGCAGTTGATGAATGAAGTGAATGAAGGAGGTACGACCAGGACAATCAATGGCCCGAAGACCAAGCGACCGTTCCAACGTCCTCTTCCTGGGAACACATGCAATTTCTGCCACAAACCCGGACATTTTAAGAGAGATTGTCGAATGGCTAAGGGATTGTGTTTAGTGTGTGGGTCAGGGAGACATATGCTAAGGGATTGCCCACACAGGAAGTTTGGACAGGTGGCACCAGTCAGACCAGCTCGTTCAGCCCCAGCACTTCCAGCCCCGCCACCAAGGAGGAATCCAGAACCTGTTCCACCCCAACAGAATGATCAACAGCAGAGGGGAGTGAAAACTGGAATAGATCAGGCAACAGAGGCATCAGTCAGTGCAGCAGAGCGTGAAGGCCAGTGTCCCGATCCGGAACCTTAGGATATTATGGTAACCACTACCCCAGATCTTGTATTTAAGTTGGTTATCATTCTAAATATTCTCCCTTATCATTCTTTCATTGTCTATTCTGATCCTTCATGTGTTTATCTTATTCCCTGTTTTGGTTTTATGAGGCCTTTATTCCAGCCATTGTCCCCTTTGTATTCAATTTACCCCTTAATGAAATTGCGAGGACGCAATTTTTTGTAAGGTGGGTGGATTGTAATACCCCGTTCCCGGAATACGTACTTAGTTGCGTATTCAGATTTTCGGTCGTATTTTTTTCGATTTGTTTCCTGTATTTATTTTGTATTATGAATTCCTTGTATAATTGTTTTATCTTATATTTGGATTCGTGGACTCGGAGTCAGCCTTAGCCTGAACCGAAGGCCCGATCATAGTATATTATTCGATTTAGTCTTTGATTTGACCGATTTCAGTTTCAAATATTATTTTCCAATATAATATATTTTATATGATTTTCTGGAATTTTCCGGAATTAAAAGGAATTTCTTCAAAATCGGTGTCGACCAGTGCCGCTGATCGATTCCCGAATTTTTATCTTACAAACTGTTTAGAATTTCTAGAAGATTCTTTAGACATTTCTTCTTAGAATTATGTTTATTACTTAAATACTTTTTCTGAAGATTTTACGAATTTATGGATATTCCACCGGAGTCGGTAGAAGACTGATTCCAGTATTTTTATTTCACAAACAGCTAGGAAATTCTAGATGGTCCTTTAGACTTTAATTCTTAGAATCACATTTCTTACTTAAATACTTTTTATGAGGATTTTATGATTTTATGAAAATTCTTTCGGAGTCGGTAGGTAACTGATTCCGGGATTTTTAGTTTTAAAACTATAAAGTATTTCTTAAAACGGATTTCACTATTATTCTTAATATAATATTTTGGATTTTTGATATTTATTTCGGGTCGTCCCGAGATACTTGATTTCGGGACGTATCCGGTATTTTCCCGAAAGATTTCCGCATTTACGACTCAATTCCGGGAATCCGCCACTTTCATTATTTTTATTTTCCTTTCCAAGAGAATTTCTTCCCTTTTCCATTTCCTTTTCCTTTCCCTATTTTCTTTTTCCTTTAACCTCCACCACAAGTTCCTTTACTTCATCCCTAAGCTTCTCCACCTCACCCTCCACCTCACCACCTTCCACACACTTCCTTTAATCTCCACCACACAAAATCTCCACCTCACCACCTCTTTGGCAAGCCTTGATTGGCCAAGGAGAACACTCATCCCCCACTTGGCAAGCCCCTATTGGCCAAGGGACACCTCACCCCCTATTTTACACAAAACCCCTCTCTTCTATTTAATTACAACCCCTTCTCAAAATCCAAATCCTATTTAATCTTTTCCCTTTCATTTCAATCTCTTTCTTTACTTCACTTCACAAAAGAGATAGCCTTCACCAAAGTTCTTCCTTCATCTCAACTTCAACCTACAACTTCCAAGGGCATCACCAAGGTCTTCTCCATCTTCAACCAACTACTTGGATTGGGATCGTCTCCTCCTTCGTCGATTGCATCGCCGTGGATCACTTCCGACCACGATCTCTTCAAGCTTCCCATAACCGATCTATGTGAGTATATTTACTCACCAAGATTTGTAAACTTCCTTGTATCCTTGTGTTGATAATTCATGTTTAATTATGTCATCAAAATCCTATTTTTAGCCTATCAAAATCAACCACACAAAAATCTGATTTTTAGACCAACAGCAGCCTATTTCAGGAGTCCGGTCGACCGGAGGTCGACGGCAGTCGACCGACGTGCACAGCGTGCACGTTGGGATAGTCCGGTCGACCGGCAGTCGACCGGCTATCGACCGGCCAAACCTGGAGCTCACGGCCCTGTATCGGTCGACCGGCAGTCGACCGACAGGCGACCGTTAGTTGTATCTCCGGTCGACCGGCAGTCGACCGGAAGTCGACCGACCAAACCTGGAGCTCACGACATTTTTCCGGTCGACCGGCCATTTTGACCCAGTCGACCGTTAGTCTAATTTTGGGCCAAAATTGCTGATTTCTATTCTTTCTGAAATTAGATCTTGCCCTTTGTACATGTACTATATATCGTTCTTACCTGTACTTCATGACAAATTGCTTGATGTGTATCACCTCTTGTCACTTCATAATTCCATGTCTATGTATTGCCCTGCAACTGCATGTGTTAGGGTAGTTTTATTCTTGTACATGTACTATGCCTGTGTTATGCCTACTTCTTTATCGTATACCATGCGTGGCTGACCCTTCGTGGTCATTGAACTCTGAGTTTCAGTTATATTATCATTGCCATGTCATTACTCCAGACTGTCAGATTAATGTTTCCTTTTAACACATGTATATCACCTGACCGCTAGTGTGTTATCACTTGACTACTTGGCATGCCACTATTTGGCAAGACCTTTATGTTGTACCTTGACTTACCCTGACTATTCTCCATCTTATATCATGATTGGTTACTTGTTATATATCATCACCCTATCATGCTATCACTTTATACCCAGCATGATATACCTGACTTGTGATTGTCATCTTTACGGGAACTTTGACTTGTTATCTGTATCATGATCAGTGACATGTTTTCCTGCTTTACATGCAGTGACCTGACTATATAGTGCTTCTGTACTCTTTATTCCTGATCATGTCCATTTCCTATTTTTTCCCGTAAAGTGACAATGAAACTATTAAATCCTAAAATGGACCAACTTGTATTGGGTCGGGGGAAATATGCGGATATCGATATGTGTTCGTGTTTACAGTGGCTTTAGGTATTGTGCACTATATCCGGTCTGACCTGTGGTACTCCAGGGGACCGAGGGGAGAGCTGGCTCCCTACACCCCAGTTTTAACGGGCATACATAAGTCCCTCCTCCTGGATAAGCCTTGCGGCTGGTTTCCGTTTCCATGCAACGGAACAACCCTGGACCGTAGTCCCGGGTATGTACGGGACCCACTGTAAACATAGTTCGTTGATACAACCGTTGTTTCCAATAACAACCTCGACTTCCTTATATATGGATGTATGTGAGTTGGGATATATACCGGGTATATGCCGAGACACATACCTAGATATATGGGTTAGACGAGTAATAATAATAAGACTTATTATAATTCCTGTTATAGTTTCCATTAGATACCTGATATGTTATGACTCCTACTATACCTGTTATGTCATAATCCTTGTTATGATTCCTGTATTCTTGTTAGACTTGATACATGATGATTCTAGTTCCTGTTATACCTCCTACATGTTTCTATCGTAATCTACTATGTTTTCCGGACTTTGATTCATTATACTTCCATTACTCGCTGGTTCATGTTTCTATTACTGTTCCATCTTACTTATTCATGTCTCGTAGCCACTTGGCTATAGTTGTTTACTATTATATGTCTTGACCCTTTGGATTTGCATATTCAGATTTCGAAGCTTGGATCGTAGTGGAGCCATCCACTGTAGATTGAGCTTCCTCTAGTGAGCAGGCAGGCTAGCTCTTCTTCCTTCGTGCCGAGCTCTTCTTTTGACTCACGGGATCTCCATCCTACTCGTGAGCTTTTGTGTATATCTTGTATATTTCTCTTTTGGACTTGGTTATGATGTAATACACATGTAATGTGTAATACTTTATAATATCCTGTGATAACTTTGTATGTGTATTTCTTGTGTTGGCATATGTATGAATACCACGCTTCGTGTGTACTCTGATTTCTTGTTGTACTTTATGCTTAGCGTATATATGTGGGGGCAATTCTGACCTACGTATATACGTTGCAGTGACGTCCCCGTATCCGTGGAACCGGGGCGTTACAAGATATCAGGAGGCCAATGCATTCATCCATGCACACACATAAACATAACATGCATGAATTAACACATCCCCCCTGTAACACCCCATTCCCGGAATGCGTATTTAGTTATGTATTTAGATTTTTCGGTCATATTTTTCAAATTACTCTCTACATTATTTTATTTTATGAATATTTATGCGATCGTTTTGCATGGGATCCAGATTCGTGGATTCAGAGTCAGCCTTAATCTGAACCGGAGACTCGATCCTAGTGTATTATTTGATTTAACCTTTTCAGCTGTTAGATTTGACTGATTTTAGTTTTAAATATTGTTTTCTAATATTTTAAAATTTTCATGATTTTTCAGATTTTTTCTGAACTATTTTTATAAAAACCCTAAAATCGGGATTAATCGGTACCACTAGCTTATTTCTGGATTTTTAATTTACAAATGAAATTGAATTCTGAGAAACTGCTTTCACATATTTTTCTTAAAATAATATTTACTATTTTAATATATTTTTCAGAGATTTTCAAAATTTTACAGATTTCGACTAGATTTGGTGTCAACCGGTATCGGCCATCGATTCCAAAATTTTTAATTTAAAAACCGTAAATAATTTCTGAAAACAGATTTTATCATGATTCTTAAAATAATATTCTTGATTTTATAAATTTTTGTGAGTCATTCTGAGAGACTTGAATTTCCGGCGATTCCAGTATTTTTCCGAAAATTTTCCGCATCCGCGACCGAGTCCGGGGAATCCACTAATCTAATTATTTTTAATTTTTCCACCAATCAAATTTTTTTCCCTTTTTCCATTTCGTTTTCTTTTTTCCTTTTTTCCTTTCATTTTCTTCCAACAACTTTCAAACAATTCTTATACATTCTAATTCATTCTTTAATCTTCCTCCAAAATATCCCCTCCAAAATATCCTAAACACTCAAGTGCCCTCTCCCATCACCTAGGCCGGCCAAGTCCCTTCACCTCCTCTCTATTTTGCAGCAAACCCCTCCTCAAAACTCTATCTCCTTTCATTTTAACTCCAACACCAAAATCCTTCTCCATTCCATCTTCTTCAACCTTTCATCCTTCTCCAAAACTCTAACAAACAACTACTCCTCCTTCATCTCCACCACAACCACTATAATTACAACCACTACACTACCTCCCCATCACCTTCCTCTTCCTCTTTCTCCTCCCACTTCACCAAGAATCCCATAAATCCACCATACAAACTACCTTCACCACTTCCTTCTCCAAAACAACCTCCTTCAACTTATCCTTCCACAAGACCACCTCCACTCCCCCACCATCATGGTCGGCCACCACCTGAAGCTCAAGGCTAAGCTCCTATTCAATGGCGATGTCTCCAGTGACCATTCCGGTGACCATTTCGGTGATCATTTTGGCAACTACAACAACACCACCAACGTCATCACTGCCATCTATACTACACCATCTTCATCACCATCTTTTCTACTCTTCTCAACCACCACCACCATCACTATCACCACCATAAAACCACCCTCATCACCACCATTTCAAACTCCTACATCATCCTTCCCACTATCTCCATCTCCTTCCTTTTCATTCTCCTCCAAAAATCATCACCACCACTACAAATCCCCCATCTTTACCACCACCTCTTCTATTTCCTTCCCTCCATCACCACTACTTCAACGTCCAACATCACCCTCATCATCATCTCCTTCTTCCTTTTTTTTCTCCATTAGAATCCATCTCCACCACCAAATAACCCCACCACCAACTCCAACACTATCACCTTCACCCTCTCCTATACTCTCTCTCCTCTCACCATAGGGTTGGCCACCCCCTAGCCACCCATGGTGGTGGCGCACCACCTCTAGGGATGGCCACCCTTGGGGCCAAACCCCCATTAGTTGTCGCTTTGGTGATTTCCCACCTCGGGAGTCATGCACGCAGCGTTTTCATGAAATTATGTTTAGGCGAGTGTCCTCGCCTTAATTTTGGTGCCCCGCTTCGACAGGTGTATTGTATTGGTATTTGTATTTTCGTGATTCATGTGAGTTGTAATCTGTGGACATGTCGTGACTTGTATTGGGTCGATGTACTATGATGCTTGTAATAGTATAAACGGTATGATATTTGTGCACGTGTTGGTACTTACCATGCAGGTACCCATGTATAGCCTCCGAGGCTTCTACCCACTCCCAGGATGGCTACCTAATTAGCCTAGGCCTTGCACCCTTATAGGTTTTGTGGTACCTACCGAGGATGTGTGTAACGCCCCGATCCTAAAGATACGGAGACGTTATGGTGACGCATATACGCGAGGAAAAATACCCCTCGTATACGCGCTAAGCCTAAATTGTAACCTGAACAAGCTATAAATCAGAAGCATAATGGTCAAAGAACACTGCAATAATACATATAGTGACAATTCTAAGGATAACAGATATATGATGGCAAGAACATGGCAGCTGAAAGCAATAAATGCAGAATCAGGAAATGACAGAATATAAGGAGGTGAAATACCAGAAATAGAAGAAAGAGCGTCCCGTCCCTCGCAAGACGAACAGTCTCATCGAACACCTGCACATTAGAAAAATCGTCCAATATCTGGACGTGCAAATCCAGGGTCATCAGAACGCGACCATAATGAGTGTGTGTGTAAAGGGGAAACAGCTCGTGCAGAAGAAACCATGTGCATATATAATAGTAAGAACAACTGCAGATAGAAAGACTAAATAACACAATAAATAACTGAACAGTAACACATATGATAAAAACATGAATACAGGTAGCAGACTAATGGCACAACTGTAAATATGCAATCAATATCAAGGCGTGTAATCTATCACTTGTCACTAGGTTGGCATCCAACTCTGGTCATAAATCTGGTCCTGGTAACAATCATGAGTCTAACATAGTGATATATAAATAGATATACAATCAGGTAATTACGGTCAGTCACAAAGCATCAACAGTTTATTATTAATTATGTCAGCGAACACCAATTGTCACACGTAATAGACGCATCCCATACTACGCCTACCACACATGCCAATCGATGCCCTAAATTATTGAAACTGATCGGTTGGAGACATTGTCCATGCTTTAGGTGGGTCCCGTGCATACCCGGGACCACGGCCCAGACTCCTGGCGCTGAACCAGGACCTACCGCCAGGTAGTCAAGAACATGTATAACAGGAATAAAACATGACGGGGTGCCAGTCACCCCACGGGAACCCTGCAGTGGAACCCTCTTTCGGCTGCGCAACCTATATCCTAGGTCCACCCAAAATACGGACGTTGTCTCCTCCATCAATCTCCCCAATCCCAGTGCAAGTTGTTTGTTATCATGTTTTAGTTTATCAAGATTATTTAGTATACATGTTACTTAAATCTCTGGGATGACTCAGTGGTAATCACGGTAACAATATCAACATGTGAAAGTCAGGGTACCGGAATAACAGGAGTATATAATATCATGAACAGGACACCAGTATAACAGGAGTATATAACAAGTAAACATGCGGGTGTTGTTACCGTGTAATAATATTTTCCCAGCAATTAAGTAACATGGACAAGAGTATCAAGTAGATATTAAGTATAATCAGTCAGGTTTCTCATGTAAATCAAGATTATCCAAGATGAGTAACAACCTACTGTCCTGAACAGAATAATCCAAGCAATGTATGTATTCAACTCATTCCTCCAAATCATCGATATTTCTAAATCACAACTCAACTAAGATGGTCACATCTAACTACTGATCAATCTCCAATGTAAATAACATGAATCCCAGATCAATTCAAATTCTAACTAAGTCTATACACTGATCCATGTATCAAGAAATCCAATCTCCTATATCATAACAAGTCCATCATCAATACCCAAATGAATCATCACTTAAATCATTACCAATAAATGAATATCAAGTCTGGAAAGTACTCTACTAGAATATATCATCTCATCTTAATGCAGATCGGGCTTTATCATAAAATATGTAAATCCAATGACCTATAACTCAAGTTCAGTCCAACTCACAATCCAACTCTGAAATAGTCCATGTACCCATCCAATCGTCATAATCTTTTAGTAAAGTAAGATCACCTCCAATATGTCCTCGATCAGCTACTCTATAGAATAGTTACTACTGATACTCAACATCAGCGACATATCATCTAATGAATCTCAAATGCCAACAACATCAATCTCATCTCAAAACAAGTCAGGTTCCAATAAAAGAAAATATAGATTCTAGATAACCTCTAACTCAAGATCGATCTAAAGCACCACTCAACTACTTCACTCATATCTGTTATGTCCTCAATACTCAACTAATAAAGTCAGGTCTATTTACTGATCATCATTCAATGTAAATAGCATAAATCCAGATCAGTCTGAAGTCATTACAGTTAACTCATATTCTCATTAGTTCCACAATCATTTAGTTCCATTATACATCTAGCAATCTGATATAATAATTATTGTTCCAACCTACATCAACAATATCCAGTACTAGTCCTCTCACTCAAACATACAACTCCGATTCATAAGTATTCACAATCACCACTTCTATTAAGTTCAGTCATGATATCCCAACACTCGGCAACATACCATATACATGCATCTAAGTTCTATCATGATAAGTCAAGTCAATACCACCAATATCCATCCATGATCTATCCCTCGATATCATGTACATCATCTATATCCAACACACAACTCATGGGTGAAGTCCACACTATTAAGTTCTGTCAGGCCAAGCTAGTCAACTAGGGGTGATATACAAGTCGACTAGGCATACTGTTAGTCGACTACTAACAATGTCAAGTCGACTAACAGAGATACACAGAGAGTCAATAGGTTCCTGGAAGTTAAACTAGTCGACTAGAGGTCTGGGTGTAGTCGACTAACAGAGGTGTTAGTCGACTAATATCAGGTATTAGTCGACTAATACCTCTGCCAGAACACAAATCAGAGATATACAAAAGTCTATTCTCCCACACAATAAAACATGTAAGTACAACCTCTCTTGCACACATATCAACATACACAATCACTACTATAATCTATGTACATGTACACATGAAAATATAATTAAATCGATGTACATAAATACGAGTAAATCAAGGAGGAGGAGAATACACTCACCTTGGGGAATCTGCACGTTACCGGGCGAGTCGCCGTTACGGTCGCCGTGGCGCCGCTCTTCGCTGTCGGACTGCATAGGACGGTAGCCAGGGTCCTGGGGAAGACCTGGCTGCAATCTGGAGGTCTCGCGCTCGCCGGAAGGGCCTGGAATCGCCGCTCGCTCGCTGCCTGTGCTGCTGGTCTGGTTCTGGATCTGCTGTGCGCGTCGCCGGGCGAGTCGCTGCCGCGGTCGCTGTGGTGTCGTTCCTCGCCAACGGACTGCATGGGAGGGTGGCCAAGGTGCCGGAGAAGGCCACCGTGCCGGTCTCCGACGACGGGCTGGCGTGGATCAGGAGAACTCGCCGCTCGCTCGCTGCTGGAGGAGGCGCAGCCAAGGGGATGGGGCGGCTGCAGGCCTGCTGCTGTGCCGTGCCATGCTGCTGGATCCGCAAGGGGAAGGTGCGGATGTGGGTGCTGCTGCGCCAGAGGTTCGCTGCAAGGGGGAGCTGCTGCCATGGTGATGAGGGGGCTGTTGGTGGTGTGCGCCAACAGGAGAGGGCGGCCTGGGGCTTGCGCACAGGGGTGTGGCAAGGAGAAGAGGGAGATGGGCTTGCTGGTTGCGCAGCCAAGGAGGAGGCCGGCTATACTTGGGGTGTTGGCGGCTGGAAGAAGAGGAGATAGATCTAGGTTTTGGTTTAGGTTAGGGTTAGATTAGGAGATTATATATAGGATGGCCATGGGTCTAATGGGTATAGGGTTATTGGCAAACGAGTTAGGATCCGAATAGGTAAATATTGGGCATTGGGTTTGAGGGTAATACTAGATTAGGATCCAATTAGGTAATGGGTATAGGATCACCAAGTAATAGGGTAAATGGGTTATGGAATCCAAACGGGTATGGAATCACCAATGGGTAAAGTGAATGGGTAGGGGTAGGATCAAGGAGAAGACATGATTATGATAAACACCACTACAAAATAGTAACCCAACATTAGTAGTAACAATACTTAACTAAAAATAATAATATTAATAATACCCATACATTACATGACCAATCTAATAATAATAAATAACAGTAACAACATAGATATTACTAACAACGAGTAATATTATATCACATGAAAATAAATACATGTACATATTTAAAATACCAGTATATTTTATCCAAATACCGTACTTTAAAAATAGGGATATTACAATGTGCTTAGACCCCGGGCTTACTTCAACTCTGATGGGCTTACACACAGCCTTCGAGCTTCACACACTATATAGATGGTCTAGTTACTGCCTGTTTATATGTATGATTGTATGGTACTAACATCTTGTGCAGGTACCCATGTGCCGACTCTGGATTTCTACCCACTCCCAGACTAGTTACCTAATTGGTTTTAGACCTGCACCCTTATGGCTTTCATGGTAGCTACCGAGAATGCGCTTAGACCCCGAGCGTACTTTAGCCCTCGGGCTTTCTCGCCTACTTTCTCAAAAGAGGAGTGCGCTTAGACCGTCGGTCTCTCATGCTCCACCTGGTAGGCATGCTTACCGCTCAGTGCTTTATTCATTAGATTAGCCTTGGTAAGATCTGCCAGATTTTCTACTTGCATTTTCCCGAGTCATCCCGGTAGCCTCGCTAAGCGCTTTAGTAACTAAACACCATTCACTGTCCGTGCCTCCAGCTTGCTTAACTCCGCTTGATTGTACTTAACTATCGCTATATCACTTGCTATGCACATGCTTGATATGTTAACACTTGACATTCTACCACTTGACATCTACATGCTATTACCTGACACATGTCTGTATCACTTAACAACTGATGTGTTATCACCTAACATGCTACTACTTGACACCTGTTCCTGTTATGTTATCACTTATCACATGCCCTTGTTATGACATGACTTATCACCTGACATCTGCATGATATCACATTAACACCAGATACCTGTCATGATTAACTCTTAACTCATGATTATCAAATTACAGGAATATAGTACCTGATCTCTTGTTATGTACTCCCGTTATGCTTGTTATGTACTCATGTTATGATCAGTTATATTCCTGCTCATTCCTGTAATCTGATAATTATGTTTAATAAGCTATAAAAAAGACAATCTAAACTGGGAATGGGAGGAAATGATGAATGTTGGTATGATGCCTTATAGTGGTGGAAATACAAAACTAATGATTCATGTTAGGGTGCTTTTAGGCACATAGAAGATGCGTGTTAGGGGGATTTCAGGCCCCCATTGGCTGTGTCCCGGGTAATCAGGGACCACTATAAGTATGAGCTATCAGTTCTTCATCAGCTTTCAATAACCAACCTCAACTTACTTATGTATGGATGTATGTGTGTTAAGTTGTACACCAGGACACATACCTAGATATATGGGTCAGACGAGTAATAATAATAAGACACCAAGATAATTACTTATGATCTTGCTTGTAACTGGGTTATACCGTTGGCTTTGTCGTATTTGCTTCTATTGGGGTTTTACTTCGGATTCCTATTTTATTAAATCATTATTGCATTTTATGGTCTCCACCTATTTAGTTGTTATTGTGGACATTTCAGATTGTACGTACTCAGTCGATAGAGGCATGAGGTGTATGGTATATAGATGAGGATTTTCTTATTTGGATTATTTCCTCGAGGTATCAATCTCATGAATCTATTTTCTGAGCCCGTACAAGTAGTTTTGTCATATCTGTTTATCCCATCACTTGATGTCACATTCCTGTTCATGTGTACTTGCGCTTACGACACGATTTTCGATGCATGTCTATGATTCAGATTTATCAATACAAGTGTGCTTATCTTTGCACGTCACTTGGCATTCGCAACACCACTCGTTGGAGAGTTCTGACTCTCCTAGATCCTCATGTCCAGATCCTGAAGCTTGAAGCTGGTGGATTTTTCCTGTTGCTGATCAGAGTGATGCAGCGAAAGCGTGGATCATTGGCAGACCATCTGAGGCCCTATCCTTTCAGACCCCCTGCTCATCTCTTGAGTTTTCCTTCTATAACTCGTGAGCGCCCTTTTGTACAGTTCATTATTGTATCTCTCTTTGTATTCTCACATTTGCGTCTATCGGTGATGTAATATTCTTGTAATATTGTGTTACATCTGGTGATAACTTTGTAATTGTACTCATATGTTGGGATGTATAAAGCACAACGTACTTTTGTACTTTGATTCTTACCTATACTGATGCTTAGCGTATATACATGAGAGTATTTTCGACTTGCATATATACGTCACAGTAACGTCTTCGTACTCGCAGGATCGAGGCGTTACAACACCCATGTATACATACATACCTACATACATACCCATTCACACACATCTACACAACCACACACACACAACCACGTACACATAAATTACAACACACAAACACTCATTATATACATAATTACAACACAAAAACATAATTACACACAGAGAGAGAGAGAGAGAGCTCACGACTATGGAGGTGCTCGTGGTCTTACCAGAGGGATGGCAGAAGCCACAGAGGAGGTCGGTGATGAGTTCGGGCTCCGACAGAGATTGCGGAAGAGATGGAGTGCTCCTATGGTGATTTCGAGGGTTGTGTTGCTCAGAGAAAGAGGGAGCAACGACCATGGTGCTGGGAAGGAATAGGTGAAGGTGTTATGGGCTTAGTTGTTACAAGGAAATTCAGCCATGAGGGGGTGATGCTCATGGCTGAGAAAGCCCGATGAGGAGGACATAGCTGCTGGGAGGAGATCGCGGCATTGGGGTTGGAGTGATGGCCGGAGGGAGGTGGAGGTAGGCGGCTGTGTAGGGGAGATAGAGGAGAAGATGCATGATGGTGATGTAGGGGGCCGGAGTGTGGTGGATTGCTGGTGGCTCACGGAGGTGGTGATGATAAGGGGACGGCGACCGCGCGGGGGTGTTGGTTTAGCCGGCCTCATGGTGGCGCGACAGTAAGGAGAAAGAGATGGGAGAAGAGTGGCGGAGCTCGACGTGGGGATGGAGCAGCTGGAGGTTGCAGGAATGGTGGTGTTGGTGTGAAGGGTGATGATGGCACGGCTCCAGCCTGGAGAAGGGGCATTCGAGGTGGTCACGGGGTGATTGTCAGTGGTGCTCGGCTGAAGATGGCTCGGGTGAAGTCAGAGGTCGGGCAGTGGCCGGAGGGGTTTGCGCGAGAGAGAGGGAATGGCAGCTCAAGGATGTCCCATTGGAGATGGGATGGCCATGGGTGTGGCGGCTAGCAGAGGAAGAAAAAGGGATTAGGTTTAGGATTAGGGTTAGGATTAGGAGATGATGAGATTGATTATATAGGGAGTGGATGGGTTGTTAGGTTTCGGGGTATGGGTACAGGTATTGAGTTGGGTTGGGGTTTGAAATGAAAATGAGGAGAAATGAATTAACAAAAATATATTTGGACTGGGCTAAGAAATGAAATGATAATAACTCACTTAATATTAATGATTAATACAAAACACATTATACATATTAAAATACTATTAATTATTATTAAAATTTGTATTATGAAATAGAGATATTACAATTTAAGGCATAATTTTTTACAGGATAACACCATATCACTTAGATTTTGCATTTAAGAACACCTTGTTGCTTACCCACTAGTAGTGGAATGCAATACCACCTTCAAGACCCATTTTTTGAGATGGATTTCAATATTGCTAGCATCACAAAACTCTTTGAAGACTTATCCACCCGATTTAGCAATGTTGAGCAAGAATTGAGAAGTAATAGAGAATGTTTAGATCGACTAGAACGTGAGACTACCAAGAATGTTAGTGAGAATGGACCTCGACCTGAAAATCACACACCTAGGTATAATGCTCAACTCAATTCCGATGGAATGAACTTATATAACATTAAACTAGAAGCACCCACCTTTGATGGTCACTTGGATCCCCAAAATTTTCTAGATTGGACTTTGAACATGGATATTTTCTCAACTGGTATATGTCTAATGAGAGGCAGATCCGATTTGTTAAAATGAAATTGGTTGATCAGGCTAGGTAATATTGAACTAATATAGAGAAACTGATGAATCTTTGGAGATAGAAGCTCGTTCAGACTTATTCAGACAAAGTTTGGTGTGATGTAGTCACCATACATGTTGGCCATATCATCTTGGGCAGACCACGACTATATGACCTAGATGTCACTTTTTATGGGCATTCTAACTTATGTTCGTATGTCCATAACGGAAAGAAGGTCAAACTAGCTTCAATGCGACATGTCCCTTCTCCTAACACTAAACTGCCTGATGCATCTAGCAGTAAGAAAGCATTAAATTTGATCAGTCTGGAGTCTCTCAACAAAGAGATTGCTGAAGGGTCTACAATAGTCGTCCTTGTTACTTGGGAAATTACTAATGACTCTCAAAAACAGATTCCTTTTGCGATAATCTCGATATTGAAGGAGTTTGTTGATATCTTCTTAGAGGAACTCCTGTATAACATATCTCAAATGCCTAACATTCAACACGTCATAGATTTATACCAGGAGCTACTCTTTTCAATTTACCTCACTACAGAATGAATTCGGCCAAGCATGCCGAACTCAGGAGGTGAGTTAATGAACTATTGGCTAAGGGATTCATTAAAGAAAGTTTGAGTCTGTACGCTGTGCCGGCATTATTAACTCATAAGAAAGATGACTCCTGGAAGATGTGCGTTAATAATCACGTCATCAACAAGATTACAGTAAAATATCAGTCTCTATTTCTAGACTGGACGACATATTGAACATGATGTCTGGAGCCACTATTTTCTCGAAGACTGATTTGAAGAGTGGCTACCATCAAATTCGGATTTGCCCAGAGGATGAGTGAAAGACCGCGTTCAAGACAAAAAATGGTCTGTATGAGTGGATAGTCATGCGTCTTGGGCTAACAAATGCTTCAAGCACCTTCGTGTGTGTGATGATCCAGGTACTACAACTCTTTAAGGGTAAATTCTTGATCGTGTACTTTGATGATATATTAATTTACAATAAGACATTAGAGCAACATATTGATTATCTTAGTCAAGTTTATCGCACTTTAAGAAAAGAGAAGTTATAAGCGAATTCAAAAGAATGTGCTTTCATGACTAATCAAGTTATATTTTTGAGATTTGTTGTGTCTTCTCAAGGGGTTTCTGGGAATCTTCAAAAAGTTCAGGCGATTGTAAAGTGGCACGAGCCTCTGAGTATTCACGATGTAAGAAGTTTTCATGGACTTGCAACATTTAATAAATGATTTATAAAGGGGTTTAGCACTATCATGGTCCCAATTATGGATTGCCTGAAGAAAAAATTTCATTGGCCCATAAATGCTGCAAAGGCTTTCCGAGAAATTAAGCAGAAGATGACCGAAGCACATATCATGAAACTTTCTAACTTCTTCAAGGTGTTCGAGGTCGCGTGTGATGTCTCAAGCATTGGCATAGGTGAAGTACAAAGGTAGGAAAAGCACCCCATTGCCTATTTCAATGAAAAGCTTAGTGGTGCTAAGCTGAATTACTCAACCTACAACAAGGAATTCTATGCGATTGTGCAATCATTGTGCATTTACCTCTTACAAAAAAATTTGTGAACCCTTTCAATATCTTAATTATCAGAAGAAGCTCAATTTAGGCAAGATCGATGGGTTAAATTTTTACAAGATTACACTTATACCCTTAAGCACATGTCTATGAAAATCACCTAGAGGGGGGGTGAATAGGTGATGGCTAATCTAATGGTCACTAAATGCGGAATTAAAAACTATTATGATCAAACTAAACTTATTACACTAAACACCACGTATAACACAAGAGTGTAGCCGAATTCCCCGTGAAGGGCTCTGGACTAACTCCTCAAGATTCCCTTAGATATGGGTTGAGGTGCCGCGTTGGCTCTCTTGGTTGAATACAAGTGTTAGCAAACAATCCCCAAGCATATATCAATTAAGCACACAATATATCAAGCATATAAATGTAAAAGACAATATGAGCATGCAAGATATAAACAAGTAAGGGAGAGAGAGAAAGAGCAATCGCAAACACAAGGGATTTGTTTCGAGGTTCGAGCACCCTTGCTCTACATCCCCGCCTTCGACACATGAAGGATTTCCACTATAAACGATCCCACCGGATCACTCGGTGCCGCAACACCTACAAGCTCTCGGACTCCCTAGTCTGTACACAATGCAAGCCCCACAAGCTCGCCGAGGCCGCACCTCGAACCAAGAGTTCACACACGAACCCTAAACAACGCGAACACACTTGTCCGCCTCCTCAAAGTACAAGAAAAGATCTCTTGGTGATCTAAACACTTTGATCACCAATAAACACTCCCACTACAACACTCCTATAGAATGAATAATCAATGGATAGCTCAAGTGTTTGTGTGAGAAAACTAGGATGGAAATGGTGGAGGAAAACTCAAAGATCACTTTTAAACACTCTAGATAAACTCCCCTTTTGATTGGAAGTATTAGCTCTCAATTTAGTGGAGAAAACTCTTTTAATGAAGTGGGAAAAACTGGCTCAAAGTCCACTCAAAATCTTGGAGAAGAACAAAGCCCAAACCCCTAAATTTATAGGGCTAGAAAAACTAGCCGTTGGGGTCTGTCAGACCTGTCGGTCGACCGCCCGGTCGACCGGCCAATGGTTATATTTCAGACCGTTGTGCCATCGGTCGACCGGTCGGTCGACCGAGGCCAGGATACAGAGAGCAGAGCTCTCTGTCCGGTCGACCGGTCGGTCGACCGAGGCTTTCCAGAGAGCAGAAGCTCTCTGGCGGTCGACCGGGTCGGTCGACCGGCCTCCTGCCAGATCTGGGCGTGCACGTCTGTGCACGTCGGTCGATCGCCCGGTCGACCGACTTCAGAACTCGGTCGACCGGTCGGTCGACCTGCTGAAGCCTGGAAGCAGTTCTGAAATAGGGTAAAACATGGTCATTTTGATTGAAATAAAATCCCATAAATTCACAGAAAATCTACAAAAATAGTTTTACCAATATACTTTGATAAACAAACATGCTTGCATAAAATCAAGGCATGTTACAAATGATTTGGACTATTTTTGTAACTTGAAAAAATTGGCTTAAAAAAAATGTATTTTTCAAAACTTCACCAAATACAAAAACAAGATATTTAAACTCATTTTAAGGCATAGTGTGTATGGATATGATCCACTACACAAACATGGTGAAATATCTATGTTTTTGACATTAAGCACTAAACATGATCTATATAGTCTTTAACCAAAATCATATTTTTCAAAATGAAAATTCTTTTCTAAACTGAAAATTCTTTTATGAAAACATTCTAAATCAAGAGTGTGTGTGTGTGGTATACTTGAGCAATCCACCACTATTCTATCCTTTACATTTTAACTAAAAACAAATTTTATAAAAACAAACCTAGACACAAGTCTTCATCTTCTTGAAGTCTTCACTTGAAGCCTTCTGACTTGGTCCAAACACCGTGCTAGCTCCAAAACTTGACTTCAAATCTTTTGTTGAAGCTATGCACCTACTAAGATCTTGATCATGAATCTGTCACTAATTAAACACAAGATCATTAGTACTATAACTACATGAGTTGATCATCCTCAAAACTAGAGTGATGGGCCTTTGGGCCAACAATCTCCCCCTTTTTGATGATGACAAAACTCATGAAGTTATATATGCATGGATTAAAGTAAAGCTTCAAAGATGCTCCCCCTTAACTCATGCATACGAAATAAACAAATAAATATGCAATGTATGCTCATAATCATGTATGCAAATGAAGGAGTAAACATGCTAATCTAACATAAACCAAATTCTTTTTCTCCAACTTGCAAAACAAAACATATATGCATAAACACAAATCCTACTCCCCCTTTAGCAAGGAAAACAAATACTTCTCCCCCTTAAGCAAGGAAAACATGCATATATCTCAAATACTTCTCCCCCTTTTTGTCAATCATCAACAAAGGGGTCAAAGTAAAAACAAAATTTTTCTCCCCCTTTTTGTCATAAATAAACAGATCAAGAAGGGGTAAAATCAAATCAATAAATAGTTATATGCGATATACATTCATGAAGAGAAAGACGGTAAAGTAACTTCCCTACACATATACATGGTAAAGTAACTTCCCTACACATATACATTACATGAAAGAGGGATGACAAGCCCTAATTCACATAATGCATAATATGTAATGCATAAGAGGAGATGCGAAGCTCCCCCTATACACGTGTACCACATAAAGAAGAGTTGTCAAGCTCCTCAATACAAGATACACTCAACATAAATCTATATGTAGAAGAGATGTTAAGCTCCCCTTGCAAATAGGCAATACAAATCAAAACATTTTTGAGATACCAAATTGTAAATAAACAATACAAATTTTGCATTTTGATACCAATTTTAAAAATAATGATCAATTTTCTTAAGTAAAACATATTGATACCAATTGTAAATTTATAACACATTTGAAGTTGAAGCATATTGATATCAATTAAAAAACTATGCATAAACTTATTAAAATGTCAATTGAGATACCAATTAAAAATAAAGTTTTAAATTAAGCTTAGTATAAACTTTGTACTTTAAACATGTAAATCAATTTGTAAAGCAAGCACATGAAAATCATATATATGTATGAAGAGAGAATACCAATAGACATTGATATTAATTGAAATTATGAAGCATACATATATAGAAAACAAAATATGAGTAATATACCAATTGTAAAATAACAATGTAAATCATGTATATAACTCATAACCTACCATCCCTTCATATGCTCAAAATAAAAGATATTCAATAAGGATTGCAAGGCATACTCGCCCATCCATCCGCCCATAGAAGGTAGGAGTTTTCAAAAATAATTTTGAAAATAGTTTAGCATTGAAAATCACTACCAAATGAAGAATAATTATCTAGTTAAAGATAATTTTTGAAAGACTAGTTAAAGATTCTTCAAAACATAAAATCAAAAACATATGTATTTCATGAATCATACCAAATATACATAAGTTGACACTCAAAATCGATAAAGCTCAAAAAAAGTGTTCATGAAACAAAGTCATGACAAAACAAATGAAGTATGAGTGTACAAAAATCATGTAAATAGCTTTTTCATGAAAATACTCAATGAAGCTAAAAAAAAACAACATGGATATCATTTTTATCAAAACATGAAAACTATTTTTATAAACAAAATAGACTTCTAGGTATATGTATGATTTATCCAATCCTAACAATATGCATATATATCCCAAACATACAAAAGAGTCCATAATATATATTGCATGAAGGCAAATGACTCATGAGGTATACATGTATATTTATTAGATTTGAATATAAAATACATATACATGAAGTAAAAACATGAAAATAGGCAAAACAAGTATAAATGAGAGAATCATCAAAACTAGTCTATACATGTGCATAAAGTGAGTACAAATGAGCAATAACGTGCAAACATATATGAATCAATTTGTTCTCACTATTTGTACATGTATAAATATAAGTTTTGATAAAAACTACATTTAAACTAGTATTTACCACTTGAAGCACAAAACACATGAACATGCTAAAAATATCACATATGAAAAAGAGCATGTAAATAAACTAGGAGTTTAGAGATAGTTACCAAACCAAAGAACTATGCTCCAAATCTCCAAAACATGGTGGTTGTCCCACCAAATCTCCTTGATAGCGGTGCATCAAAAGTATGTCCATCTAGTTCATGTGCAACCACCACCAAGGCACCAAATCTCTCACCGTTTTGTGAGAGCCCTCACCTACAACAAAAATAAAAGGTGGGGACTTTGGTACCCATTTTCTTTTGGGTCCTTGGGGGTTAGCTTTGTAAGGCACCCAAACATGTTGTTAGCAAAATTTAAAGCATTAATCTTATCATAACAAAATCTTGCTAAATGGCCTTTGCGGCCACAATGTGTACATTTGTACACCTTAGGATGCATATGATTGTGTGTGTGGTCATGGCGTGCAAAGTGTGCATATGCATGATGATGATGTGCATGAACATGTGGAGTTTGTTTCTTTGAAAACAAGGACTCCAATCTAGTGTGGTTAAATGCACATGTGCTCAATGTAGAGCTTAAACTATTAATTTTATTTTTCAAACATTAATCTCACTATCATTGATGGTGGCGTGTAAAGCATGGTGAGAATAAGGATCATTTTTCTTTTTCTTTTGAACAATATTTTCTTTCTCTTTTTCAACAAAATTTCTTTTTAAAGAGTTATTTTCTTGCAAAAAAATTTCCTTTTGCTTTTCCACCAAAATAATCTCATTTTTCAAACTAGTGTTTCCTTCACAAAGATCATTTAATTTAGACATAAGGGAAACATTCTCATTTTTCAAATTTTCATTTTCCTTTTCTAAACATGCAATATTATTTTTAAAAGAATCATTTTCTATATGCATGCACTCAAATTTCTTTTTCAAATTTTTATTTTCCTTTTTAATCATGTCATATTTCTCAAGTAGGAGTTGACAAAAACATGCAAGCTCATCATATGATATATCATTTTCATCTACATCGGATTCGGTAGTTACCTCAAGGGGGTTATCCCCTTGGACCATATAGCATATGTTGGAGGCGTCGCTTCCAACATCTGAATCGCTCCCCGCATAATATAGATCTTTTTCGTCAAGGGAGGTGATAATGTTCCATGCTACAAAAGCCGAATCAACATTAGAAACCCTAGATAAATAATCATCATTTAGGATAGACTTTAAAGCATTTAGGGCTTTTACATTAGCCTCAATATTCTTACTATTTAAACAATATGCATTATTAGTGATGGCAAGATAAACATGAATACCTAAGGCTTTGAGGTACAAAGACATCTTAACTTTCCAAATATGGATGTTAAGAATGTCAAAGGTGGGTGGTGACATGAAGTCCATGGTGTGTGTACAAAATATGTGATTAGCCTAAAATGAGGATCTTTAACTCTAGGTTGTAAGACCCAAATCAAGAGCACTTGGCTCTGATACCAATTGAAAATCACCTAGAGGGGGGGTGAATAGGTGATGACTAATCTAATGGTCACTAAATGCGGAATTAAAAACTATT
>JAVJIF010009235.1:0-122121 GCA_038442645.1 Agave tequilana | reverse complement strand
GGATGATGTGGATTGAATCTCCAATCTTTTGGAAGTGGTTGAGTAGTCTCCACTTCAACTTCTTGAACTTCATTTTCTTCATCACCTTTTGGCATGTCTTCAAGAGTAGGTGAGTCCTTCAAGAAAATTTCTCCATGTCTCATTTAGGAAATCTATTTCTACAACATTCTCAACAATACATTAGATTCCTCAAACTTTACACGTATAGATTCTTCAATAGTCAAGGATGACTTATTGAATACTCTATAAACTTTATTAGTGTTAGAGTAACCAACAAAAATTGCTTCATAAGATTTTGCATCAAATTTACCTAAATTATCTTTAGTATTCAAAACAAAACATTTACAACCAAAAACTTTAAAGTATGAAACATTTGGCTTTCTAAAAAATAAATCTCAAAGATGTTTTTGAAGTGTTTTTTGCATAAGAAACCCTATTTGATATGTAGCAAGATGTGTTAACGGCCTCGGCCCATAGATAATGAGGGAGACCGTACTCATTTATCATTGTCCTAGCCATCTCTTGTAATGTACGATTTTTCCTCTCAACGACTCCATTTTGTTGTGGAGTTCTAGGACAAGATAGTACATGCTTAATTCCATGTTCTTCACAAAAAGTGGTAAAGGTTGGTTATTGAATTCACCACCTCTATCACTTCTTATTCTTAAAATAGAAGAATCTTTTTCCTTTCAACTCTTTTCTTAAGGCTTGAAAATATGAAAAGGCTTGATTTTTGTGTTCTAAAAAGAAAACCCAAGTAAAACGAGAGAAATCATCAACTAAAACGAAGCAAAACGATTCCCACTTAGACTTTTGGTTGTGTAGGACCAAACAAATCCATATGGATCAACTCCAAAGGTCGTGATGTCATGATATCTTTAATTGACTTGAAAGAGGACTTGGTTTGTTTTCCAAGTTGCACTCATCGCAATGCGTCCTTTTCAAAGCTCAAGCAAGGAATACCTTTCACCATTTCCTTGTTGTTTAATCTAGATAGATGGTCAAAAGAAATGTGGCCTAATCTTTTATGCCACAACCAAGAGTCATCATCGAGGCTTTCAAACAAGTAGCATTGCATAGCATATTAGACATGTCAATCATGTATACATTGTTTTCATGAAATTCGGAAAATTTACATGCATTGGATTGTCTATCAATAACACTACATGCTAGGTCATCAAAAATAACATTAAAGCCTTTATCACAAAGTTGACTAACACTCAAGAGATTATACTTGAGGCCATCAACTAAAACAACATTTTTTATTTAAGGAGATGTACCAAGTTAACATTACGAATACCAATGATCTTTCCTTTGGCGTCATCTCCGAAGGTGACGATGCCACCTTCATGGTATCTTGATAGGTTTGCGAAGTTGTTGATATCCCAAGTCATGTGCCTTGAGTAACCACTATCAAGATACCACAACCCCTTACGTCGTTGGGCTTTGAAATGTACCTACATCATTTAACAAATTTGTTGACTTTGGTACCCAAACTTTCTTGGGTCCTTGAATGTTAGTATTTCGAACCCAAACATGATTATGGATGCATTAATCCTATCATAGCAAAATTTAACCAAATGACCTTTACGGCCACAATATGTGCATGAAAAGACTTTATCATACTTGAATGCATGATGTGTGTGTGGAGTGTGGGTATGTTTAGGGTGCTTGGCATGATGTAAAGGTTGTGATTTATGAGTATGATTATGAATAGCATGTGAATGTTTCTTTGGGACATGTTTCTTAGAAAACATAACCTCTAGTCTAGTTTTATCAATTCACATTTCTTCAAAACTACTCCTAATGAATAAATTTTCTTCTTTAGCAAGGAAATCTCATTTTCATCAATTTGTGAAAATTTTACCTTTGCAAGAAATTTTATATTCATCAAAATTCTTTTGAGTAGAAGATAGAGTAGAGAACAATTCATCTTTTTCTTTTGTAAGAATGAAAACTTTAGTGATTCATTTTTTTTTTCATTTTCAAGTATTTCTTTTTGAGAAAATCATAGTTATGAGATAGTTCTTGAAAAGCTTCTCCTAGTTCATCTATAGAAGTTTCACAATCAATAGATATATCGGGAGTTACCTTGCTTGTGCTTTCATTTGTCATGAAGCACATGTTGGCGGTGTCGACTTCCTCATCGGATTCACTCTCCGAATCTCAAGTAGCCTTTAAAACTTTCTTTTTGTATGGCTTCTTGGAGGTGGAGGGTTTGCTTTTGATTTCCGGACATTCCGCAACAATATGACCCGGCTTCCGGCAATTGAAGCAAATGATTTCATTCTCTCTTTACCTTGCCATCTCCTTTATTTTAGAACTTTGCCTTGTTGTACATTCTCCGAACGTTCTTTAAAAGAAGAGAAAGATCTTCATCATCCTCTTCTTCATCATCGACATCGGAGTAGGTGGAAGAACTCTTGAAGGCAATAGCTTTCTTCTTGGGAGGAGCCATCTCTTCTCTTGCTTTTCTTTCCATCTCATGGGTCTTGAGATTCCCAATGAGATCGATAAGCTCCATTTCTTCCTTGTCATTGAGCTCCTTCAAAGTAGTGGCTTTGACTTCCCAAGATGGAGGGAGTGCACGGATGATCTTCCTCACTTTTTGGTTGTTGTCAATACCATCACCTAAAGAAGAAACTCCATTAGTAATCTTTGTAATTTAGTTACTATATCATCTATGGTTTCATTTTCTTGCATAGAAAAGTTTTCATATTGGGAACGAATAGGTCGATCTTTACCCTCTTTACTTGTGAAGTTCCCTAATGAGTGACAAGTAAGTGAGTCCAAATCTCATGTGCAGATTTGCAATGAATGACTCTAGAAATATCATTGTCATTAAGAGCTTGAAGTAAGGCATAGTGTGCCCTAGCATTAGCGTCAAACTCTTTCGTGGCAATATCGGACCAAGTGTCCTCATCACCAAGGGGTGCCACTAAAAGTTTGGTCACCGCCTTTGCAACCCGGCTTCCTAAGGATTGCAAAAACACGGTCATTTTTAACCTTCCATATGGGAAAGTTAAGACCATCAAACTCGTGGGGGTCTTAATTCCTTTGGCAATCTTTACTGAGTGTGTGAGGATGAAAAATGAATAGAGTGATTAGCAATAAAGGATCTCTCTAAGATTGTTAAGCCAAGTGTAGCACCACGTTCCCGGGATACGTACCCTGTTTTTTGACCATATTGTTCAGTTTTCTTTCTGTATGTGTTTTTGAGTTGTGATTACTTATATTTTGAGTATCAGATCTGGATTCTCAGATCTAGAGTAAGCCCTGACCCGGACCGGGAACCCGATACCAGCCAGTAGCCCGATTTGACTTTTTGATAGTCTGATTTGACCGATTTCAGTTTCAGAGATTGTTTTCTAATATTTTAGATTTTTTATGAATTTCTGGAATTTTTCAAAATTTTTCTGCAAAATCTCCAAAATCGGTGTTGGTCGTCATCGCTGAATGATTCCCAAATTTTTTATTTTCAAACAGGTTTGAATTTTCAGAACGTCTTTCACAGTACTTCTTAGAATTTCATTTTCTATCTAAATACATTTTTTGAGATTTTTCTAAATTTATCGAAATTTGACCGATTTTGGTGTCCGCCGGTGTCGCCAGAAGATTTCAAGATTTTTAATTTGAAAACTATATCGAATTTCTCAAATCTGATTTCACTGTGTATCTTAAAATAATATTTTTTATTTTTGAGAATTTTTCGGTACGTTTCTGAAACAGTCAAATTTTCGCCTTATTTAAATAATAATTTTTTACTAGCGATTTCTTTCTTGCTTTTCCCTCCTCTACTCCCCTACTTTATACTAGCAGAAATTATAATAAATAAAATAGTTAATAATAAAAATTTTAAACATTTTGTTTCCTTTTTTTCTTATTTTTTAATTTTCTTTCTTTTCTTTCTTTTTCTTTTCTTCACCTTGATTTCTCCCCCCATAATTAACGCCTTAATCCTCGCCAAGCCGCCCGCTGCCGCCACCGACAGCCATAGGGCTGCTAACGCAGCCCTACACCTCCCCTAAACCATCAATTCAATCCATTCCTCCCATCCTCTATTAAACCACTTCATTCTTCACTTTCCAACACAAATCCAAAAGAAATCAACTTCATCTCCTTCAACCACATAACCCACTCACGCATCACCATGGCCGCCGCCTCCATCTTCACCACCACCGCCTCCGGCCACTCCTAGGCTACCCAACCAACTCCCCAACACCTCCTCTTCACACCACCATCTCCTTCAACCACCAACAACCTCCCACCACCACCAATTTCACCAAAACCCACCTTCATTACCACCATTTCTTCTCCAAAATTCAACATCCCCTCCACCAATTTCTCCACTCCAACCAACCCAACATCATCTCCTCCTCCTCCTCTAACTCCCCACAGCCTCCAATCATCACCACAACCACCACCCACCACCAACCACCATCACAACCTCCACCAAAACAACAACCACCACAACAAAGCAAACACCCCACATCCACCTCCCTCTCCCCAGGCCGCGCGCGCGCCCAGCATCACCGGCGGCGGCGCCGCCGCCGCCAGCGGTGGCCCCCGCCGACCTCCCTCCTTCTTCTTTTCTTTCTTTCTTTCCTTCTTCTTTTCTTTCTTTCTTTCTTTCATTTCAAACTACTTTCATTCCCTAAATAAACACACATTTCTCTCATTCCAAAAATACCCCTCCCCTCAGTCCCTTATTACTTCCCTTTAATTACAACTCTACCCCCTTTCATTTTAATTTCTATTTTCCTTTTAAAAACACAATATTTTCTCTCTCTTCTTCCTACAATTTTCTCTCTCCTCTCTCTCCTCTCACTTTCCCTCTCTACTATTTATATAAATATTTTTAATTATATATTTTAATATATCTACGGGCTAGTGGATTCCTCGTGCGGATCGCCGATTTCTCAGATTTTTAACCGGTATTTCACCCCGGTTTCAGGCGAGTACTTATTATTAACTTAAACATAATTACTTTTGTATTTATAACATGATATTGATATGTGAATATTTTAACATGCCTAAAACTTGCTACTGAAATTTTTCGTACATGACTCCTTGTTATGCATGTCACCAGCACTCGGTATTTACACTAGCACTCGGTATTTATACAGGCACCCGGTATTTACACCGGCACTTGGCATACTATACTTGATATATGATTTATGACACCGGCACCCGGTATTTACACCGGCACTTGGCATGCTATACCTGATATATGATTTATGACACTGGCACTCGGTATTTACACTGGCACACGGTATATACACTGGTACTTGCCATGCTATATTTGACACATGATAGCCGACACCGGTACTTGCCATGCTATATTTGACACATGATACCCGACACCGGTACTTGCCATGCTATATTCAACACATGATACCTTTTGCTATATTTGACATATGATACCCGACACCGTACTTGCCATGCTATATTTAACACATGATACCTTTTGCTATATTTGACATATGATACCCGACACCGGTACTTGCCATGCTACACTTATCACTTGATATTAGACACCGATACTTGATATGTCATACTTGACACCTGCACCTGACACACGGCATATGATATGCTTTCATGTGTTACAAAATACCTGGACCTGACATCGTCACTCTTGACCGGACACTACCACCCCTGATACCTGTATTATATGACATATTCATGACTATCACTTTTACGGGGACTTGGCATGACTATTATATTATTACCAGATATTTGGTACTCCTGAACTCCTGTACTCCTGTATTCTTGAACCCCTGAAATAGGGAGGCTCCTGACATTACTCCTGATGCTATACTCCTGTTGATCCCCGTAATAGGATAACCATGAATATAAGATTACTATGAATACTCTGTGGACATTATCACTGGATAAATTATAATAATTAGACAACTTATACTGGGATGGGGGAAACTGATGAGTATCGATATAGTCTCCATGTTTATGATGGTCTTATAGTGTCACGCGGCCATGTACTTGGATTCGACCTGGAGGCCACCAGGCATTTCCGTGGGGTGTACTGGCACCCCTACTCCCTTGCCTGTCGGTTGTACCATAAGCCCCTGGGCCTATTCCTGTGGGAGCGGTGACATCCTATTCTTGTTCGGGCGTACAATAAGTCCCGGTACCTAGCGGTATGTTCCGGCTCAGTACCGGATACTCCATGACCGTTGTCCCGGGCATGTACGGGACCCATTCTAAGCATGGTTCGTCGATCCCCATCAGTTTCTAATAACTTACTCTCGGATCTGTATGCTGAGGTATGTGGGATAGGACACATACCGATGTATACAAATCAGATGAGTCTTAATAATTTAATAATAACATGTTCCTGATATATGACTAGCTATACTCTTGGTTTATACTGCTCACCACTTAGTCATATGTTATCTGGTAGGATTACTTAATTGCTTCCATACTATTTTATTATTATATTGTGAAGGTAAGGACAGATTATATAAACTCAGAGTATAGTGACGTGAGGTATAGGGTATATATATGAGGGTTTTCTTGTTTGGATTATTCCTTCGACGTACTAATCTCACTGATTGGTAATGTGAGCTTATATAACTGATTTCCTGTAGTTACTTTACTCACTGTCTTATTTTATGTTCTTATATGCTTATATTCACGGTACACCTTTCTTGTACATATGTACCTGATATGCACGCCACCTGGCTTTAGTATATGTACTCGCGGGTTGCATCTGACAACCCTAGATTCTCATGTCCAGATCCTAGAGTCTGGACCTTGGTGGCTTGGCTGGAGCTGATCAGAGTGCTCAGCGGATCCTCCCGTGGTGGCTAGAGTGTAGCAGAAACTTGGACGTCGTCAGAGCTCTTCCTCCCAGTACCTCTCCTATTTGGCTCCCGAGGCCCTCTTGCTACTCGTAAGCACCTCTCTGTTTTTGTATATCTCTTTATGTATTATGTACTCTTGTATTTTCTGGTGATGTAAAATTCATGTAATGTCGTATTATTCCTTATGATAACCATGTACTTGCGCTATTTCTGTTGAAATGTATGCTACCACTGTGCTTTCGTCTCTGATTCTTACCTGTACTGATGCTTAGCGTATATACGTGAGGGTATTTCTGACCTGCATATATACGTCGCAGTGGCGCCCCCGTACCCGCCAGATCGGGGCGTCACAGGTTGGTATCAGAGCCTAAGCTCTAACATCCTCAGTACAACTAGTTGGCAGATTAATGATATATTAATCTTCAGCTGGAAAGCATGAGTCTTGAATATACATTCCAATCGCAAGTACGGTGTTATCTATTCCTTCCTTGCAATTTCCTTGGATCTTGAGACCCTTCTATCATTTCAGCTTCTTCCCGTCATTCCTTTGATCAACTCAGATATTTTGTGTCCTGAGTTGGTAATCTCCCTTATCCTTTTCAAGTTATCATATTATCATCGTTGACTATAATCTCTTCCATGTTCATCTCCCTTCTTATGAAAATTTCGAGGACGAAATTTTTGTTAGGTGGGTAGATTGTAGCACCCCATTCCCGGGATACGTACCTTGATACGTGTCCTAAAATTTTTCGACCATATTGTTCAGTTTTCTTCCGGTATGTGTTTTTGAGTTGTGATTACTTATATTTTTGAGTATCAGATCTGGATTCTCAGATCTAGAGTAAGTGATTGAGATTTTAGAATTTGTAAATAAGAAGAATGAGTTGTAGAGTTCTTAGCCTCAATGCTATCCGCTGTAGCAAGGGCCAAAGCGGGTCGTGATCCTCAGGGAAGGATGCGATGCAAGCTTTTCGGCCGATTCCTCTGTATGCTTTGAATAAAACAAAGAAGGGATTAGATTTGAAGTGTATATGAATAAAGAAGTATGGTTTTACTGATCTACTATCACAACCCACCATGCAAGTCTTGGATGTTGAATTTCATCTTGAGAAAATGTGATTTACCCTAGATTATTAAGAGTGATTCAAGCAAGAAAATATGATACTAGAATCTAACTAAGTTGCATTATCAAAAACTAAACAATGTTTCATCCTAACATCTAAGTACAACTTAAGAAAAGACTAATCTTAAATTTAGGCTGTCCTAGTTCTTAAGTATGAAGGCATGAGGAGTTATTTAAATGTGCAACCTGAAAATCACCTAGAGGGGGGTGAATAGGTGATAATGCTAATCAATGAACAATTTAAAATTTATGATGCAACAATCTCACAAAGCAAGTGAATATAGCAATGAATGTAGAGAGCAAGTAATAAGAGCAATGAAAATAGAGTAAGAAATAAGAGCTAGTAACCAAATGCAAACACCGAGAATTGTTATCGAGGTTCGAGCACCCAGCTCTACTTCCCCGCCTTCCCCAGAAGGATTCCAACCACTTCCACTATCACAAAGATGTCACAAATACACCGAGTACCCAACTCCACAATCTCAAGTACAAGCAATCTCTTAGTAGTCAAAAGACCACAAACTCTCTCTTGCAAAATTCTCTTCCCTTACAAAGGTCCTTAGAGAATAATGAGTAGGAATGAAGCTCTTGTGTGCAAGGAGAAAAGAAAAAGAAATCAGAGAATTCTTGAAAGCACTTCAGAAAATGAGAGAGAATTTCAGCACAAAAACTAAGAAACCAAGTCTTCTTGAATGCCTTAAACTTGTGAAAATTTTGATAATTTTTCTAGTAACCAATCTCTCCCTAAACACCCTTATTTATAGGAGAGGGCTAAGGTTTAGAGATAAAACATATTTAAGGCTAATCAGAAAGTATTAAAACCAAAACTGAAAAACACCTAGAGGGGGGGTGAATAGGTGTAAGTGCTAATCTAATAAACTAAATGCAAACTAAGTGCGCTAAATGCGGAAGCTAATGCAAATTATGCACAAACTAATACAATACAACAAGTGTAGCCGAATTCCCCTTGCGAGGCTCTGGACTAACTCCCCTTGATTCCCCTTGAAATGGGTTGAGGCGCTATGTGAAGCTCTTGTTGGATGAGTACAAGTTAGGCACACACACACAAGCAATCCTAGCAATGTGCACACACAATCAAGCCAAGCAATCAAGGATATAGCAATAAGAGATGCAAGGCATAACACAAGCAATATATGATATGGCAATATGAATAAGATGCAAGGCAACACAAGCAAATATATAATAAGTATGAAATGAATGATGCTTGTATGAAATGAATGATGCTTGCACAAATTAAGGAGAGTAGAGTTGAGAGACAATAGGATCAAACGCAAACACACAAATTTGTTTCGAGGTTCGAGTACCCAACTCTACATCCCCGCCTACACCACCGTGTAGGATTTCCACTAACTCAACTCCCACCGAGGGAACCTCTACCGAAGAGGATTTCTTACAACTCTAGGAGTACCTAACTCCTCTCTCAATACAACCTCCACCGAGGCCAACAACAACCAACAACAACACCTCTACCGAAGAGGCTCACAACCAACACTATCACCTCACACTTGAGTGATACAACTCAATCACCCGATCACCTCTACCGAAGAGGGATTCACAAATAAAAGGGTGTTTACAACAAAGAGGTTTACAACAAACAACCTCAAACTCTTCTCTTTCTTTTTCTCTTTTCTTTTTCCACAAAACAAGATCCTAATAGTTTAGGATAGAAGATAGCTCAAGTGTGGAAACTAGGTGTTTTTGGAAACAAGCAACAAAGAAAAACTTCTTGGGAAATCACTTGTAGAAGATAGAAAATACAAAACAATACAATCTCCCAAAACCCTAGCTTTCTTTGATTTTCCAAAAACCCAAAACAAATCAAGATGAGAAGTTTAAAGCCCAAAAACTCTTTTAAAAACTTGTTTTAAACTTCTGAAAACCTGGGATTTTTCTCTTGTAAAAACCCTGGCCAAAATCCCAAATGAATAGGGTTTATATAGGCCAAACCAGAAAACTAGCCGTTAGGCTGATGTGGCAGTTCTGACAGCCACCGGTCGACCGGCCCGGTCGACCGCCAACGGTCAAAAATGTGACCGTTGGGCAACATCGGTCGACCGGTCCGGTCGACCGAAAATTCCCGAGAGCAGAGCTCTCATCCCGGTCGACCGGCCCGGTCGACCGGCTCTGTGCCTAACAGACGTGCACGTCTGTGCACGTCGGTCGACCGGATCGGTCGACCGGCCCTTTGGTGCGGTCGACCGGCACGGTCGACCGACCAGCCTGTCAGCCCAAAAACCAGGTCAGAAATTTTGGAAAAAATATTTTACAAAAATCTTTTATCATTTCTGAAAATTTCATAAACTTGTTTTATCATTTTATGTTAAAACATAAACATGTGATAAAAATTTCAAGACAATATATCAACATATCAATTTATTTTTGTGTCTTGCAAATTTTATCAAAAACAAAACTTGTATTTTTATCAAACTTGATTTTTCCAAAACATGAATAGGGATATCAAAATAAGTTTGTTTACCAAGATAAAGCATGTATGTATAAATAGAAAACATCTACTATACATATACCATATGTAAACTTGTTTTGATAAACTATTCATGAAAACCAAAACTCAATCATAAAACGTGTGTGATTTGTGCACTTGAGCATATCAACTAAACTAAGCTTTACAAATGGATCTAAAACTCTATCTAAACTAGGATACCTAAGTCTTCTTGTCGATCTTCCATCTTCAAGTAGACTTGATCCAAACTCCGTGATTCTCCAAGTGCAAAGGTATGATCTTTAAGCTTTGGCACCGGAATCATCATGAATAGCTTCTAAACTCCTTGTTGAAGCTAATCACCAACTAATATCCTGTTAATGATCTGAAACTTAGAAACACAAGAATATTAGTAAACATAACTACATGAGTGTTGATCATCATCAAAACTAGAGTGGAAGGCCATTGGGCCAACAATCTCCCCCTTTTTGATGATGACAAAACTCATGGAGTTATATATGCATGGATTAAAGTTAAGCTTCAAGGAAGCTCCCCCTTAACTCATGCATACACAAATAAACAATAATTGCAATGCATGACAAATGCATATAAACATGGTGCTCTAGATACCAATGGAATATTCAACATTAAATATGCTCTAGATACCAATTACAAAGCAAACTCTATAAATCAACCAAACTTACTATTCTTGAGATTAAAACATAATATATGCATATATAACATAAGCATGCATATAAAACATGTACCAATCATGCATAGAAAGATTTATGAAGTTTTATATATGCATGTTAAACTCTCAAATAATTCTCCCCCTTTTTGTCAATCATCAACAAAGGGGTAATCAATCAAACCATAGATAAAATGAGGGATAAAAATCTTTCTCCCCTTTTTAAGTCAATCAAAACAATAAAACAATGTTCTCCCCCTTTTTGTCTAAAACAAAAAAAAACAAAATCAATAAGGGGTGACTACAACCATGATATCAATTAAAAATATGTCAATGAGGCATCTTGATACCAATAAACAAGAATCAATATATGTTATATGCTATATACATTCATGAAGAGGAAGACGCTAAGTTAGCTTCCCTACACATATGCATTACATGAAGAAGGGATGACAAGCCCCAATTCACATAACACATATTATGTAATGCATAAGAGGAGATGTGAAGCTCCCCCTACACACGTGTACCATATAAAGAAGAGATGTTAAGCTCCTCAATACACAATACACTCAACATGAATCTATATGTAAGAGAGATGTTAAGCTCTCCTTGCATATAGGCAATACAAAACACAAGTTCATATCAAATAATTTTTTTTTTTAAAAAAAATCTTGATAAGCAAACATATAGCATATGATATACGTGTGTAAATCAAGCACAAAAGATCACATATATGTATGAAAAGATAATATCAATTGTAAGAATATATTTCATTTTGAAAATATATAAACAAATTTGATGTTGATATCATATGTTCAAAATAACAACTTTTAATCATAAAGAGTGGGAGTACAAATACCAATTGAAATACCAAAATCATATTTTCTCCCCCTTTATGAAATACAAACTAAGGTCATGCATAGTCTTGATAACAATTTAAAAGTAATCAATTTAAACAAAATTGAAACTCAAGCACTAGTATAAACACAAACATATATATGTATGAAAGATAGATACCAATAGAAATTGATATACTTGGAATTTAAAGCATACATACATACAAAACATATATGAGTATACAAGAAGATAAAAATGATACCAATTGAAAGAGTTCAATGATACCAATTGACATAACAATAAGTTCAAGTGTATACATCATATTCTCTACCACCCAATCATAATTCAAGTTTTAAAGATTTTCAATTTAGGGTATACATGAACATGATCTCCCATCCTACCGCCCTTTAAGGTAGGGGTTTTCAAAAATAGATTTGAAAATGTAGTTTTGTTTGAAAATCTCTACCATATGAAGAATACCGCAACTAGTTAAATGGAAAAATTTGTTAACTAGTGCGAAATCCTTCAAGTAAGGAATAAAACAAAATTGTTTTTCATAAACATGAAATTCACATCATATCAAACACTCAAGTTCAATTAGGCATAAATAAGACTCATGAAAACAAAACATGAGCAAGCAATAGATGTGAGTGTACAAATAATATGTGAAGATCGTAATCATGAAAATTAGGCAATAAGCTCAATTATTCTTTAAAACACGAAAATCATCAAAACTATCTAATCTTCAAGGCATATGTATGTCTAATACAAACTAAAGTATACATACATATCCAAAACATAACGAGTCCACAAAATATATGCATGAAGGCACGTGGCAAAAAGGATACTTATGTATAGTCAATAGTTTGGATAAGATAGACATATACATGAAGTTAAATATTGACACAAAAACATCAAAACATGAAAATCTAAATCTTTACATTAAATCAATTTTCATTTCAAGGTATTTGTATGTATTGTCAACACACTAAGTATACATACATATCCCTAAACACAAATGAGTCCATAATATAGATTTGCATGAAAGGCAAATGACTCAAGGGGTATACATGTATATCTTAAGGTTTGGCAATACAAACATATACATGAAGTGAAAAACACAATCATAAAGTAAATTCAAAAAATGAGAATACAAGTTTAATATGTATGAATCATCAAAACTAGACTATACTAGCACATCTAATGGGTTCATATAAGCATTCAATTCCAACTATATATAGATTTATTTGTAGCCCACTCTATGTACAAGTATATAACTAGTCTTAATGAAAACTAACACTTAAACATATATTCAAAACATGAAGCATCAAAACACATATAAAAATCATCATGATAAAAGTAAAACATGTAAATTCACATGTATTAGATTCATGATGTACATTATAGCTCAAACAAAAGTGAGAACACTAATTATGGGTTCATATAAGCATGTGTGTCTCAAATACTATATATGTATGTCAAGGATCTAATAAACATGGAATGAACATACTAATCCATAGACATCAAAAACATGCTATAAACATTAAAACATGGAAAGCATGTAAACAATAAATGGGAGTAAAGGATTGTTACCAAAACCGAAGAAGCAACTCTCCTTGTCTCCAAAACATGGTGGTCATCTCCACCAAATCTTCCCTTGAAAGTGATGCATCCAATTTGATTTCCATGAAGTCCGGAACGCATCCACTCCAAGGTGTCATCACTTCTCACGTTATGTGAGAGCCCACACCTACATTAAACAAAGGAGGGGTGGTCTTTGGTACCCACATCTTGTTGGGTCCATGGGGGTTAGTCCCTTCTCTAACCCAAACAAACTTCTTGGCTAAATTTTCAACATGTAAACGATCATAGCAAAATTTAGCAAGATGGCCTTTTCGGCCACAATGTGTACATGTGTACACATGAACATACTTGTGTTGATGGTGTTCGTGTGAAGCATGTGTATGCCGTGATGGGTGTGCATGCATAGAGGATGGAACTTGTTTCTTTCGAACCAAGGTTTCCAAGCGTGTGTGGTTCATGGCACATTGGCTCATAGTGGAGCCCAAATAATCTACTCTCTTCTTTAGCATACAAATATCATCATTAATCCTAGAAGAAGAGGTACATGCATTAGGTAGACTAGATGAAGTAGCTACACTAGCATGGCAAACATGTGCATCAATCTTATTTTGTAAAAATTCATTTTTCTTTAAACATGCATCCAAATCTTTAGAAATTGAAGCAATCTTAATTTTCAAAGAATCATTTTCTTTTAAAACAAAATCAACTTTTGAAGACAAGTTTTCATTTTTCTTCAAAAGAACATGGCAATCATTTTTATTTTTCAAAAAGTTATTTTCTTTAAGTGCAAGATCAAGTTGAGATTTTAATGAATCCCTCTCATTATGGACCTCAACCTTTTCTTACAAAACACAATCAAGTCTAGAATGCAAACACTTATTTTCTTTTTCAATTTCTAGACTTTTCTTTTTCAAAATCTTATATTTTTCAATTAGTTTTTCACAAACTATGGATAGTTCTTCATTCAAAGCATGGGCATCAATATGATCATTTGAAGAACTAGCATCATCATCACTATCTAATGGAGTTTCCGAGTGTACCTCAAGGGAGTCATTCCCTTGGACCATGAAGCATTGTGAATTTGATTCTCCACTAGATTCCTCTTCTTGTTGGATTGGTAATAGAAGCTCGGAGGTGGTGGTTGTTGTCAACTTGTTCCACACTGCAAAAGCGGAATCAAGATTAGAAACACGTAAAAGATAATCTTTAGATAAAGTGCTTCTAATAGCCTTTAGGGCTAGTGCATTGGCCCCTATATGATTACAATCACCAAGATAACATCTCTTGGTGGCCGCAAGGAAAACATGCAAACCTAGGGTCTTTAGGTACATGGACATCCTATACTTCCAAACATCAACGTTGGAAGGGTCAAAGCTAGAAGGGGTCATGAAGTCCATGGTAAACTATATATGAATGTGCAAACAAACAAATGCAAATGAGATTAGCAAGCAAATGGATCACTCCTAGGATGTTAAGCCTAAGTATCAGGAGCACTAGCTCTGATACCAATTGAAAAACACCTAGAGGGGGGGTGAATAGGTGTAAGTGCTAATCTAATAAACTAAATGCAAACTAAGTGCGCTAAATGCGGAAGCTAATGCAAATTATGCACAAACTAATACAATACAACAAGTGTAGCCGAATTCCCCTTGCGAGGCTCTGGACTAACTCCCCTTGATTCCCCTTGAAATGGGTTGAGGCGCTATGTGAAGCTCTTGTTGGATGAGTACAAGTTAGGCACACACACACAAGCAATCCTAGCAATGTGCACACACAATCAAGCCAAGCAATCAAGGATATAGCAATAAGAGATGTAAGGCATAACACAAGCAATATATGATATGGCAATATGAATAAGATGCAAGGCAACACAAGCAAATATATAATAAGTATGAAATGAATGATGCTTGTATGAAATGAATGATGCTTGCACAAATTAAGGAGAGTAGAGTTGAGAGACAATAGGATCAAACGCAAACACACAAATTTGTTTCGAGGTTCGAGTACCCAACTCTACATCCCCGCCTACACCACTGTGTAGGATTTCCACTAACTCAACTCCCACCGAGGGAACCTCTACCGAAGAGGATTTCTTACAACTCTAGGAGTACCTAACTCCTCTCTCAATACAACCTCCACCGAGGCCAACAACAACCAACAACAACACCTCTACCGAAGAGGCTCACAACCAACACTATCACCTCACACTTGAGTGATACAACTCAATCACCCGATCACCTCTACCGAAGAGGGATTCACAAATAAAAGGGTGTTTACAACAAAGAGGTTTACAACAAACAACCTCAAACTCTTCTCTTTCTTTTTCTCTTTTCTTTTTCCACAAAAACAAGATCCTAATAGTTTAGGATAGAAGATAGCTCAAGTGTGGAAACTAGGTGTTTTTGGAAACAAGCAACAAAGAAAAACTTCTTGGGAAATCACTTGTAGAAGATAGAAAATACAAAACAATACAATCTCCCAAAACCCTAGCTTTCTTTGATTTTCCAAAAACCCAAAACAAATCAAGATGAGAAGTTTAAAGCCCAAAAACTCTTTTAAAAACTTGTTTTAAACTTCTGAAAACCTGGGATTTTTCTCTTGTAAAAACCCTGGCCAAAATCCCAAATGAATAGGGTTTATATAGGCCAAACCAGAAAACTAGCCGTTAGGCTGATGTGGCAGTTCTGACAGCCACGGTCGACCGGCCCGGTCGACCGCCAACGGTCAAAAATGTGACCGTTGGGCAACATCGGTCGACCGGTCCGGTCGACCGAAAATTCCCGAGAGCAGAGCTCTCATCCTGGTCGACCGGCCCGGTCGACCGGCTCTGTGCCTAACAGACGTGCACGTCTGTGCACGTCGGTCGACCGGATCGGTCGACCGGCCCTTTGGTGCGGTCGACCGGCACGGTCGACCGACCAGCCTGTCAGCCCAAAAACCAGGTCAGAAATTTTGGAAAAATATTTTACAAAAATCTTTTATCATTTCTGAAAATTCCATAAAACTTGTTTTATCATTTTATGTTAAAACATAAACATGTGATAAAAATTTCAAGACAATATATCAACATATCAATTTATTTTTGTGTCTTGCAAATTTTATCAAAAACAAAACTTGTATTTTTATCAAACTTGATTTTTCCAAAACATGAATAGGGATATCAAAATAAGTTTGTTTACCAAGATAAAGCATGTATGTATAAATAGAAAACATCTACTATACATATACCATATGTAAACTTGTTTTGATAAACTATTCATGAAAACCAAAACTCAATCATAAAACGTGTGTGATTTGTGCACTTGAGCATATCAACTAAACTAAGCTTTACAAATGGATCTAAAACTCTATCTAAACTAGGATACCTAAGTCTTCTTGTCGATCTTCCATCTTCAAGTAGACTTGATCCAAACTCCGTGATTCTCCAAGTGCAAAGGTATGATCTTTAAGCTTTGGCACCGGAATCATCATGAATAGCTTCTAAACTCCTTGTTGAAGCTAATCACCAACTAATATCCTGTTAATGATCTGAAACTTAGAAACACAAGAATATTAGTAAACATAACTACATGAGTGTTGATCATCATCAAAACTAGAGTGGAAGGCCATTGGGCCAACAAAAACATGTCACTTAAACACACTTAAGTGAGAAAAGGACAAAAATAAACCAGCTCAGAAAAATAGCCGTTACTGTTCAAACGGCTAGCTCGGTCGACCGGCCCGGTCATCCGCTAGTACAAAAAAAATAGCCGTTGCAGGCTACGGTCGACCGCCTGGTCGACCCAAACAAACAGAGAGCAGAAGTCTTTCAGGCAGGCATGTCTCGGTCGACCGTCCGAGTCGACCGTGAAACGTGCACACTGATACGTGCAGCTGCCAGAACTCCGGTCGCCTGGGTCGGCCGACCGGCTTGACCTGAGATGGGGTCGGTCGACCCTGGCGGTCGACCGGCTCAGGTCAAAAGCCAAAATAAAAATGGAATTTTGAGAAGAGATCTATTTTTAACAAAATAGTTTTGAATAGGGATATATATAATGGATAAAAAGGAGTTTGTAGGTTGAAGATTGTATACAAACTATTTTTGTACATATTATAGGAAATATGTTTGGAAATAAAATGTGCGCAAAAACGTGTGTGATAGAGCTTCAAACCTATTCACTATTCTTTAACAAAACTCTAAACTAAAAAACAATCAAATAAATTTTCTTGAGCAATCTTGAAGTCTTGAGCCATGCAATGCTTTGCTAGAGCCTTCTCTTCTATGTTCCTTCCTTGATGTGCAAAACGCCTTCTTTGCTTTATGAACCTAGAATTTCTTGCAATAGCTAAGCAATGGCCTCCAAATATGGTACAAACCTGAAACTTATCTTAACAAATTAATTAGTACCAAATAGCTCTTATTTGTTTTGTTATCATCAAAACTCTAAACAAATGGAGAGTGTAACCTTTTGGGCTTATAATCTCCCCCTTTTTGATGATGACAAAACAAATAGGCTATAAACAAAAATATAGGGGAGGAGAAAGCTCCCCCTCAAATTATGCTATATTAAACAAAGAAAAGCAATGTAATTCATAATTTGCAAGTAAACAACATGAAACCAAAAACCATGAGAATATAAAACACTTGCAAAACACTTAAACTCAAATTACAAGAATTCATGAAAACTTCATGAAAACACATCAAACACTAAAAACATAAAACATATACAAACTCATATGGAACCAAAACCATATGAACTCATAATTCTAAATCATGAAAACTAATTAATTCTAAATCATGAAAACTAATTAAACATGTATAAACTCATATGGAACCAAAACCATATGAACTCATAATACTATAAAAACTCATTCTCCCCTTTTTGTCATACATCAAAAAGGGTTATGAAAACATTTTTATTCAATAACACAAACATTAAGTTCACCACAAATGAAAGAAAATCTAGCAAAATCAAGTGGTTTAGTGAAAATATCGGCAAGTTGTAAATCCGTAGAAGCATAATCAATATCTATATCTCCTTTCTCAAAATGATCTCTAAGAAAGTGATATCTAATCTCAATGTGCTTGGTCTTACTATGTTGATTTGCATTCTTAGTCATATGAATAGTACTAGTATTATCACAAAATATTTTTATATGGTTATAATGTAAATCATAATCGAGGAGAGTATGTTTCATCCAAAGGACTTGTGCACAACAAGCCCCCGCGGCAACATACTCCGCCTCGGCGGTTGAGAGAGCTACGGAATTTTGTTTCCTAGAGGACCATGAAACAAGACAATTACAAAGAAATTGACATGTCCCACTAGTACTCTTTCTATCTACTCTACAACCCGCATAGTCGGCATCCGAATAACTCGTCATTGAGAAATCTCCGGTTTTCGGATACCATAGACCCATTCCAATCGTTCCCTTAATATAACGAATAATGCGTTTTACCGCAATAAGATGAGACTCTTTGGGACACGATTGAAATCTAGCACAAAGACACACACTAAACATGATATCCGGCCTACTTGCCGTCAAATACAAAAGACTACCTATCATGCTTCTATACAATTTAATATCAACATTTTTACCTTGGTCATCCTTATCAAGTTTGGTGGTAGTTGCCATGGGAGTGTTGCAAACCTTTGAGTCTTCAAGTCCAAACTTCTTTACGAGTTCCTTTGCGTATTTGGCTTGACATATGAAGTTCTTATCTTGCAATTGCTTGATTTGGAGTCCAAGAAAGAAATTATGCTCACCCATTGAAGACATTTCAAATTCACATTGCATAACCTTTTCAAATTCCTTGCATAAAAACTCATTAGTAGAACCAAAAATTATATCATCAACATAAATTTGCACAATTAAAATGTCATTATCAACATGCTTAGTGAATAGTGTTGTATCTACTTTGCCTTTAATAAAACCATTTGAAATGAGAAAACTAGAAAGCCTTTCATACCAAGCTCTTGGAGCTTGTTTCAATCCATACAAAGCTTTATCAAGTTTAAAAACAAAATTGGGATGAACATGATCAACAAAACCGGGAGGTTGAGCAACATAAACTTCTTCATTTATAAAACCATTCAAAAATGCACTTTTCACATCCATTTGAAAAAGTTTAAAATTTTTGAAAGATGCAAAAGCTAGTGTCATCCGTATGGCTTCAAGTCGTGCTACGGGGCAAAGGTCTCCTCAAAGTCAATTCCCTCAACTTGAGTGTAACCTTGGGCCACTAACCTAGCCTTATTCCTAATCACATTTCCGGACTCATCCATCTTATTCCTAAAGATCCACTTAGTACCAATTATTGGTCTATCGTGGGGCCTAGGAACAAGGTGCCAAACTTGGTTGCGCTCAAATTGATTGAGTTCCTCTTGCATGGCTAGCAACCAATATGAGTCCGCCTCGGCTTCGAGGAAGCTTTTGGGTTCAAAATGAGAAATGGAAGCAAAATTATCACATAGTGTTGGCCCAAAGGCCTTCCACCCTAGTTTTGATGATGATTAACTCATGTAGTTATGTTTACTAATAATCTTGTGTTGTTTAAGTTTCAAATCATTAACCAAGATATTAGTTGGTGATTAGCTTCAACAAGGAGTTTAGAAGCTTTTCATGATGATTCCAGGGCCAAAGCTTCAAGATCACACATTGCCTAGCCCATGGATGGAGTTTTGGAGCAAGTCAACTTGAAGATGAAGATCATCAAGAAGACTTAGGTATCCATAGTTTAGATAGTGTGTTTAGATCCATTTGTAAAGCTTAGTATAGTTGATATGCTCAAGTGCACAACACACAAAAGTTTTATGTTTTGGATTTGGTTTTCATGAATAGATTGATCAAAACAAGTTTACATGTTTTATATGTATAGTAGATGTTTTCTAGTTATACATACATGGTTTAACTTGCTAAACAAACTTATTTTGATATCCCTATTCATGTGTTGAAAAATCAAGTTTGATAAAATACAAGTGTTGGTTTTTGATAAAATTGGCAAGACACAAAAATGAATTGATATGATTGATATATGTCTTGAAATTTTTATCACAAGTTTGTGTTTCAATACAAAATGATAAAACAAGTTTTTATGGAAGTTTTAGAAAAGATATAAGTATTTTTCAAAATATGTTTTTATCCAATTTTTTGTTCCAGGCTTCAACCAAGTCGACTAGTAACCTGACTAGTCGACTAGGGCTGAGGTCGGTCGACTGGGTCGATCGACCGACGTGCACAAATCTGTGCACGTTTGGAGACACTGGGACGGTCGACTGGGACGGTCGACCGGTCTGAGAGCAGAGCTCTCTGTTTGTTTGGGTCGACCGGGCCGGTCGAGCGTGGTTGCCCAACGGTCACAATTCTGACCGTTGGCGGTCGACCGGGCCGGTCGACCGCTGCCTGTCAGAGCTGCCAGCTCAGCTCTAACGACTAGTTTTGTATTGGGGCTATATATACCCCATCTCTTCATAGTTTTTGGAGAAGTTTTGAAGAGCAAAAATTCCAGACCTTCTTAAGTGTTTTTAAAGTGTTTTCAAAAGTATTTGGGGCTTTAATTTTTCAATCTTTATTGTTTTGGGTTTTTGGAAAATCAAAGAAAATAGGAATTTGGGATATTTGTATTGGTTTTCATTCTCGATCTTTTACAAGAGTTTTCCCAAGTATTTTCTTTGTTGCTTGTTTCCAAAAACACCTAGTTTTCCACACTTGAGCTATCTTCTATCCTAATCTATTTAGGATCTTTGTTTTGTGGAAAAAGAAAAAGGAAAGAGGTTTGTGGTTGAAAGAGACCACCTATTGTAAACCCTTGATTTCTTGGTTGCTCCCTCTTTGGTAGAGGTTGAGGTTGTCTAATTAGGTTGTGTTGTTTGCTCCCTCTAGTGAGAGGTGGAGATTTGGTTGTAAACCCTCTTCGGTAGAGGTGTTGGTTGTTGTGGTTGTATTGGCTACGGGCCTACCCCTCGGTTGTGAGGTGGTTGTTTGAGAGAGGAGTCCGGTACTCCCTTGTTGTAAAAATCCTTCTCGGTGAAGGTTCCCTCGGTGGGAGTCCTCGGTGGACGTTATAGTGGATTGGAAATCCTACACGGTGGTGTAGGCGGGGATGTAGAGCTAGGGGCTCGAACCTCGAAACATATCCGTGTGTTTGCGTTTGATCCAATATCTCTCAACTCTCTCTCATTTATTTGTGCAAAGCATCATACTTCATTCATATCATACTTGCTTGTGTTGAGCATAATTCATATTGTCATATCATATCTATTTTCTTGTGTTGTGCCTTGCATAATTCACATTGCTATATCTTGTATATGCTTGGTTGTTTGTGTGTGCCTCACTTGTACCTAATCAACAAGAGCTTCATATAGCACCTCAACCCATTCAAGGGGAATCAAGAGGAGTTAGTCCAGAGCCCTTCACGGGGAATTCGGCTACACTTGTTGATTGTATTAAGTGTGTTTGTAAAATTTGCATTAGCTTCCGCATTTAGCGCACTTAGTTTTGCATTTAGTCTTAGATTAGCACTAACACCCATTCACCCCCCTCTAGGTGTTCTTTCAATTGGTATCAGAGCTAGTGCTCCTGATACTTAGGCTTAACATCCTAGGAGTAAGATCCATTTGCTTGCTAATCTATTGTTTGCATTTGCTTGTTTTGCACACATATAGTTTACCATGGCTTTCATGACCCCACCTATGTTTGACCCTTCCAACACTCATGTTTGGAAGATTTGGATGACCGTTTATTTACAAACCCTAGGTCATAAAGTTTACCTTGCCATTACTAAGGAATCCTTTCTTAGTGATAGCAATCATATAGGGGCCAATGCACAAGCCCTAGAGGCCATTAGAAGCACATTATCTAAAGATTATCTTTTACGTGTTTCTAACATTGATTCCGCCTTTGCAGTGTGGAATTTGTTGACAACCACCACCACCTCCAAGCTTCAATTGCCAAATCAACCGGAGGAATCTAGTGGAGAATCCGATTCACAATGCTTCATGGTCCAAGGGAATGACTCCCTTGAGGTACATTCGGAACCCCACTTAGATAATGATGATTGTGCTAGTTCTTCAAATAATTTTGTTGATCCCCATGCTTTGAATGAAGAACTATCCATTGTGTGTGAAAAATTAAAAGAAAAATATAATTTGTTGAAAAAGAAAAGTCTAGGAATTGTTAATGAAAATAAGAGTTTACATTCTAGACTTGATGTTGTTTTGCAAGAGAAAGAGGAGATTGCTAATGAGAGGGATTCATTAAAATCTCAACTTGATCTTGCACTTAAAGAAAATAACTTTTTAAAAAATAAAAATGATTGCCATGTTATTTTGAAGAAAAATGAAAACTTGTCTTCAAAAATTGATTTTGTTTTAAAGGAGAATGTTGCTTTGAAAAATAAAATAATTTCTATTTCAAATGATTTGAATGTTTGTTTAAAGAAAAATGAAGTTTTGAAAAATAAGATTGATTCTCATGTTTCCCATGCTAGGGTAGTATCACACACTTCACCTATTGCATGCCACACTTCTTATTCTAAGATTAATGATGATATTTGTTTGCTTAAGAAGAAGATTGATTGTTTGGGCTCCACTATGAGCCAATGTGCCATTAACCACTCACGGTTGGAAACCTTGGTTCGAAAGAAACGAGTTCCATCTTTTATGGATGCACACCCTCCACGGCATACACATGCTCCACACGGACACCATCAACACATGTATGCTCATGTGTACACATGTACACATTGTGGCCGAAAAGGTCATCTTGCTAAATTTTGCTATGATCGTTTACATGTTGAGAATTTAGCAAAGAAGTTTGTTTGGGTTAGAGAAGGTACTAACCCCCATGGACCCAAGAAGATATGGGTACCAAAGACCACCCCTAAAGTTTTTGATGTAGGTGTGGGCTCTCACATGACGTGAGAGTGATGACACCTTGGAGTGGATGCGTTCCGAGCTTCATGGAAATCAATTGGATGCATCACTTTCAAGGGAAGGTTTGGTGGAGAGGACCACCTTTGTTTTGGAGAACTAGAGCGGTGCCCTCATTGGTTTTGGTATCGAAACTCTAACTCCTTATGTTTACATGCTTTCCATGTTTATCTTTCATAGCATGATTTGATGTTTAGTGATCATCATGAATATGCCATGTTAATTAGATTAGTGTTATACTTATTAGTTGGTTGAAACATCCATGTTTTATATGGACTTATATTTTTGTGTTCTCACCTTGGTTAAACTAATTTGTATGACCTAGATCTAATGGACATGCATGTACATATTGATCATATATGATTTGTATTTCATATCTTTGATGTTTATAGCATGTTTCATTATTTGGTGATTATTATATTAATGCCATGCTCATTAGATCCTTGACATGCATGTATAGCATTTTGAGACACCAATGTTTATATGGACCCATATATTGTGTTCTCACCGTTTGTTTAAGCTATAATGTACATCATGAATCTAATACATGTGAATTTACATAGTAATCATGTTTTAGTTTTATCATGATGATTTCTATATTGTGTTTTGATGCTTCATGTAAAGATTACTTGTTTAGATGTTAGTTTTCATTAAGACTAGGATTTATACTTGTACATATAGTGGGCCACAAATAAATCTATATATGTTTGGGCTTGAATGCTTATTTGAACCCATTAGATGTGCTAGTATAATCTAGTTTTGATGATTCATGCATTTTAAACTTGTATTCCTATTTTTGAATTGTTTTATGATTGTGTGTTTTCATTTCATGTATATGTTTGTATTGCCAAACTTTAAGATATACATGTATACCCCTTTGAGTCATTTGCCTTCATGCAAATCTATATATGGACTCAATTGTGTTTAGGGATATGTATGTATACTTATTGTGTTGACAATTCATACATATACCTTGAATTGAAATTTGTTTTAATGAAAATTTAGTTTTTCATGCTTTATGTATTTATGTTTAAACTTCATGTATATGTCTATCTTGTCCAAACTATTAGATATACATGTTTATCCTTTGAGCCACGTGCCTTCATGCATATATCTTTGTGGACTCGTTGTGTTTGGATATGTATGTATATGTTAGTTTGTATAAGACATACATATGCCTTGAAGATTAAATAGTTTTTTTTTTGATGATTTTCATGTTTTCTTGTTTCAAGGAATTTTGAGCTTAATTGGAAATTTCATAATGCCATGTCACACATTACTTGTACACTCACCATTTTTAAAATATTTCTCATGAGTATGTTTTCATGAGCATGTATGGACTTTTTTTTTTAATATTGAGTGTTTTAAGTGCTATGTGATTTATATGTGTTTTATGAAAATTATTTTTAGTTTATTCCTTGCTTGAAGGATTTCGTACTAGTTTAAAAGATTTTTCATTTAACTAGTTACAGTATTCTTCATTTTGGTAGAGTTTTTTCAAACAAAGCTTATTTTCAAATCTATTTTTGAAAACCCCTACCCTTTATGGGTGGTTGGAGGGGAGATCATGTTCATGTATGCTTTACTATGAAAATCATTTTAAACTTGATCATGATTGGGAGGATTAGATTATATGAGTTATACCATGCTTTTATTGTTATTTCAATTGGTATCATTGAACTCTTTCAATTGGTATCAATTTGATTCTTTTGTATACTCATATGGTTATTGTGTATGTATATTTTCAATTGGTATCATCTATTAGTGATTGGTACTCATTCTATTTCATACACATATACTTGTTCTATTTGTGCTTAAGATATAAATTTTTCACAAATAGTTGTTTATGCTAGTGCTTGAGGCTTTATTTTTTTTATTTCAATTGATTTAGTTTTCAATTGATACCTTATTTCAAGCCTATGCATATGTTTTGTTTATAGTTCATAAAGGGGGAGAAAATTCGATTTTCATATTTCAATTGGTATTTAGTTTTTCACTCCCTTGCTTTATGATAGAAAATAGTCATTTCAATTGTTTATATGAAAAATACTATCTTTTGACATCAAGATGTTTTGTGTTTTAAATTGGTATCTAAAAATTTTTTTGTTTAAAGAAAAATATTCAAAAGTTTTGATTTGTATTGACTATATGCATATAGATTCGTGATGAGTGTATCTTGTATTGAAGAGCTTAACATCTCTTCTTTATGTGGTATACGTGTGTAGGGGGAGCTTCACATCTCCTCTTACGCATTACATAATGTGTGTTATGTGAATTAGGGCTTAACATCCCTCCTTCATGTAATGCATATGTGTAGGGAAGCTAACTTAGCGTCTTCCTCTTCATGAATGTATATAGCATATAACATTTATTGACCTTTATTTATTTTCAATTGATATCAAGATGCTTCATTGACATTTTTATTTATTGATATCATGTTGTTTAAAGTCACCCCTTATTGACCTTGTTTTTGTTTTAGACAAAAAGGGGGAAGAACATTGTTTGTATTGTTTTGATTGACTTAAAAGGGGAGAAAGTTTTTACCCCTCATTTTATTGTTTTGATTGTTTACCCCTTTGTTGATAATTGACAAAAAGGGGGAGAATAATTTGGTGTTTATATATGCATATTTATGTTTTTGCATATATTAAGTTTTATTGGTATCTAGAGCATCTAGTGTTTTTGTTAATGCTTTATTAATTTAATTGGTAACTAGAGCTTCTAGAATATGTTTATATGTTTTATGCATGTTGATGCATACATGTTTATTATGCATGTTGATGCATACATATTTATGAGCTTCATTGTCATATATTTTTATTTGTTTATGCATGAGTTAAGGGGGAGCTTCTTTGAAGCTTAACTTTAATCCATGCATATATAACTCCATGAGTTTTGTCATCATCAAAAAGGGGGAGATTGTTGGCCCAAAGGCCTTCACCCTAGTTTTGATGATGATTAACTCATGTAGTTATGTTTACTAATAATCTTGTGTTGTTTAAGTTTCAGATCATTAACCAAGATATTAGTTGGTGATTAGCTTCAACAAGGAGTTTAGAAGCTTTTCATGATGATTCCAGGGCCAAACCTTCAAGATCACACATTGCCTAGCCCATGGATGGAGTTTTGGAACAAGTCAACTTGAAGATGAAGATCATCAAGAAGACTTAGGTATCCATAGTTTAGAAGTGTGTTTAGATCCATTTGTAAAGCTTAGTATAGTGATATGCTCAAGTGCACAACACACAAAAGTTTTATGTTTTGGATTTGGTTTTCATGAATAGATTGATCAAAACAAGTTTACATGTTTTATATGCATAGTAGATGTTTTCTAGTTATACATACATGGTTTAACTTGCTAAACAAACTTATTTGATATCCCTATTCATGTGTTGAAAAATCAAGTTTGATAAAATACAAGTGTTGATTTTTGGTAAAATTGGCAAGACACAAAAGTGAATTGATATGATTGATATATGTCTTGAAATTTTTATCACAAGTTTGTGTATCAATACAAAATGATAAAACAAGTTTTTATGAAAGTTTTAGAAAAGATATAAGTATTTTTCAAAATATGTTTTTATCCAATTTTCTGTTCCAGGCTTCAACCAAGTCGACTAGTAACCTGACTAGTCGACTAGGGCTGAGGTCGGTCGACCGGGTCGATCGACCGACGTGCACAAATCTGTGCACGTTTGGAGACACTGGGACGGTCGACTGGGACGGTCGACCGGTCTGAGAGCAGAGCTCTCTGTTTGTTTGGGTCGACCGGGCCGGTCGACCGTGGTTGCCCAACGGTCACAATTCTGACCGTTGGCGGTCGACCGGGCCGGTCGACCGCTGCCTGTCAGAGCTGCCAGCTCAGCTCTAACGGCTAGTTTTGTATTGGGGCTATATATACCCCATCTCTTCATAGTTTTTGGAGAAGTTTTGAAGAGCAAAAATTCCAGACCTTCTTAACTGTTTTTAAAGTGTTTTCAAAAGTATTTGGGGCTTTAATTTTTCAATCTTTATTGTTTTTGGTTTTTGGAAAATCAAAGAAAATAGGAATTTGGGATATTTGTATTGGTTTTCATTCTCGATCTTTTACAAGAGTTTTCCCAAGTATTTTCTTTGTTGCTTGTTTCCAAAAACACCTAGTTTTCCACACTTGAGCTATCTTCTATCCTAATCTATTTAGGATCTTTGTTTTGTGGAAAAAGAAAAAGGAAAGAGGTTTGTGGTTGAAAGAGACGACCTATTGTAAACCCTTGATTTCTTGGTTGCTCCCTCTTTGGTAGAGGTTGAGGTTGTGTAATTGGGTAGTGAGAGGTGGAGATTTGGTTGTAAACCCTCTTCGGTAGAGGTGTTGGTTGTTGTGGTTGTATTGGCTACGGGCCTACCCCTCGGTTGTGAGGTGGTTGTTTGAGAGAGGAGTCCGGTACTCCCTTGTTGTAAAAATCCTTCTCGGTGAAGGTTCCCTCGGTGGGAGTCCTCGGTGGACGTTATAGTGGATTGGAAATCCTACACGGTGGTGTAGGCGGGGATGTAGAGCTAGGGGCTCGAACCTCGAAACATATCCGTGTGTTTGCGTTTGATCCAATATCTCTCAACTCTCTCTCTCATTTATTTGTGCAAAGCATCATACTTCATTCATATCATACTTGCTTGTGTTGAGCATAATTCATATTGTCATATCATATCTATTTGCTTGTGTTGTGCCTTGCATAATTCACATTGCTATATCTTATATATGCTTGGTTATTTGTGTGTGCCTCACTTGTACCTAATCAACAAGAGCTTCATATAGCACCTCAACCCATTCAAGGGGAATCAAGAGGAGTTAGTCCAGAGCCTTTCACGGGGAATTCAGCTACACTTGTTGATTGTATTAAGTGTGTTTGCAAAATTTGCATTAGCTTCCGCATTTAGCGCACTTAGTTTTGCATTTAGTCCTAGATTAGCACTAACACCTATTCACCCCCCCTCTAGGTGTTCTTTCACATAGGTCATGGAGTTTGGAGCGAGTTGTTACCCCTTTAGATGCATCACCTAAGATGAGCTCCTTGGGATGATTTGTGGCATATCTCCAAGCTTTAGGAAGCGGTTGAGAGCTTTCCTCTTTATCCTCTTGAACGTCACCAATTGGTTCTTGCTTATCATCTTGAGCGGGTGAGTCCTTCAAGGATAGTCTCTCCATGTTATCACCTAATGGTTCAATCTCTACAACATTCTCAACAAACACATTAGATTCTTCAAATTTAACATGCATGGATTCTTCAATGGTAAGTGAAGATCTATTGAATACTCTATAAGCTTTACTAGTTGTAGAATATCCAACAAAGATTGCTTCATAAGCCTTAGCATCAATTTACCCAAGTTATCTTTAGTGTTCAAAACAAAACACTTGCATCCAAAAATTTTGAAATATGCAACATTAGGTTTTCTAGAATGATACATTTCAAAAGATGTTTTGGAAGAATTTTTACATAAATAAATACGATTTGATATATAGCATGCGGTGTTTACGGCCTCGGCCCATAGATATTGAGGGAGGTCATACTCACTTATCATTGTCCTAGCCATCTCTTGAAGTGTTCTATTTTTCCTTTCTACAACTCCATTTTGTTGTGGAGTTCTAGGACAAGACATTTCATGCTTAATTCCCTTTTCATCACAATAAGTCATGAAGAGTTGGTTAACAAACTCACCACCTCTATCACTCCTTATTCTCAAAATCGAAAAACCTTTTTCTTTTTCAACTCTTTTTCGAAAAATCTTAAAATGAGAAAAAGCTTAATCTTTGTGTTCCAAGAAGAAAACCCAAGTGAAACGGGAAAAATCATCAACTAAAACAAATGCAAATCTACTACCATTTAAGCTCTTGTTTTAGTAGGTCCAAAAAGATCCATATGAATTAATTCTAATGGCCTAGTTGACATGATATCCTTGATTGGTTTGAAGGAAGACTTGGTTTGTTTCCCAAGTTGGCACGCACCACAAATGCGGTCTTTCTCAAACTTCAAGCAAGGAATACCCTTCACCAATTCCTTTAATTAATCCTAGAAAGATGGTAAAAAGATGCATGTCCTAATCTTCTATGCCAAAGCCAAGAATTTTCATCAAAAGCATTTAAGCATTTAGAAGAACATTCCACATTAAGCATGTCAATGATATATGTTGGCCCAAGAGGTTACACTCTCCAATTGTTTTGTGTTTTGATGATGACAAACCAAATTAGTGCTATTTGGTACTAACAAGTTTGTTAAGATAAGTTTCAGGTTTGTACCATGTTTAGAGACCATTCGCTTAGCTATTGCAAGAACTTCTAAGTTCCACAAAGCAAGGAAGGCAAATTGCACATCAAGGAAGGATCATAGAAGAGAAGGCACTAGCAAGGCATTGGATGGCTCAAAGACTTGAAGATAGCTCAAGAAGTCTTCATGTAATTTGTTTTTCAGTTTATAGTATGTTAAAGAATAGTGGATAGGTTTGAAGCTCTATCACACACGTTTTTGCGCACATGCTTATTCCAAAATAATTTCTTATAAATTATACAAAAATATTTTGCATACAAGTTTTTGCCTACAGATATATATTTATGTTTTATACTATTCCCTGTTCAAAAGTATTTTTGTTAAAATCAAAATCCTCTTTGTTTTCTTTTCTAAAATCAACTTTTGACCTGATCCGGTCGACCGGGGCAGTCGACCGAGTCTGTGTCAGTCTGGTCCGGTCGACCGGACCAGTCGACCGAAGTTCTGGCAGATGCACGTATCCATGTGCATGTCTGTCGGTCGACCAGGGCGGTCGACCGGACTATTGTTTTTGCTCACAGGTTTTATCGGTCGACCGGGTCGGTCGACCGCTAGCCTATAACGGTCGAATTTTTGTACTACCGGTCGACCGGCCCAGTCGACCGATCTGACCGTTTGAACAGTAACGGGCAGATTTTTAAGAGCTGTTTATTTTTGTCTTTTGTGTTTAAAAATTCGTTTAAGGATATATTTTGATCTAATTACCTCCTAAACATCAGTAATTATGTTTTATCCCTAAACCCTAGCCCTCTCCTATAAATAGGGGTGTTTGGGGAGAGATTGGTTACAATAATTATTGCTAGAAAATTCAAAAGTTTAAGGCTTTCAAAAGAGACTTGTTTCTTGGTTTTTGTGCTGAATTTCTCACTGATTTTCTGAAGGGTTTTTCAAATACTCTCTGATTTAATTCTCTTTTCTCCTTACACACAAGAGCTTCATTCCTACTCAATATTCTCTAAGGACCTTTGTAAGGGAAGAGATATTTGAAAGAGAGAGTTTGTGGTCTTTTGACTACCAAGGAAATTACTTGTTCTTGAGATTGTAGGAGTTGGGTACTCCATTGTATTTGAGATCTTTGTGATAGTGGAAGTGGTCGGAATCCTTCTGGGGAAGGCGGGGAGTAGAGCTGGGTGCTCGAACCTCGATAACATATCCTTGTGTTTGCGATTGGTTTACATTCTTGCAATTCTTACTCTACTTTGCTTGCACTTATTACTTGCTCATCATACTTACTTGCTTGCATTCATCTTGTGATTCTTGATTGTGATTGTTGTAGCTTTAAATTTTTAAATTGCCCTTTGATTAGCATTATCACCTATTCACCCCCCCTCTAGGTGATTTTCAATTGGTATCAGAGCTTGGACTCTAGGTTTGGCTTAACATCCATAGAGAGATCCTTAAAATATTGCTAATCAACATTTTCATTTCATTCATTCATCACTAGTAAACATGGCCGACAACATTAAATCCCCACCTAAATTTGATGGCCTCAATTTCCCAATTTGGAAGGTTAGGATGACTATATTTTTGTAATCTTTGGGTAGCTTAGTAGCCAAGTCCTTGACCAAACCCTATGAAGCACCCGTTGGTGATGAGAGCACTTGGACCGACCTTGACTTTAAACTTTATGAGGCTAACTCCAAGGCCCAAAACTCCCTATTAACCGCCTTGAATGAGGATGACCTTACACGGGTAATTCATTGCCAATCCGCCTATGAGATTTGGCAACACTTATTGGTCACACATGAAGGGACTTCACAAGTCAAGAGAGCTAAGATAGATCTCTTGAGGTCTCAATATGAATCATTTAAAATGCTTGATGATGAATCCATTGATTGTATGATTACTCGTTTCACTAAAATTACAAATGGTCTTTCTTCATTAGGTGACGTCATCTCCAACGATCAAAAGGTGCGCAAAGTGATACGGGCTCTTCCTTCTTCATGGGAGATCAAGGCCACCACCTTAAAGGAGTTGAACGACAAGGACGAGATGGACATCATTAGTCTCATTGGGAACCTAAAGACCCATGAGATGGAGAAGAAGGCAAGAGAAGAAGCCACTACTTCAAAGAAGAAATCCATAGCCTTCAAGACTTCATCCACCAATGATGACGATGATGAAGACGAAGAATAAGATGAGGAGCTAACTCTACTTGTGCGGAATGTCAAGAGGTTGTACCGAAAGAACAAGTTCAACTTCCGGAGAAGATTCGAAGGCAAAGAGGAGCGGAAGATCATTTGCTATAATTGCCGCAAACCCGGACATATCATGGCGGATTGTCCGGAGTTCAAGAAGAAGATGACTTCCTCCTTCAAGCCAAAGAAACTGGAGGAGAAGAAAGCCTACAAAGCAACATGGGATTCGGAAAGCGAGTCCGAAGAGGAGGTGGATCAAGCTAATATGTGTTTCATGGCAAACACACCTAAGGTAACCCCTCAATCCCTTGATGATGAAGATGATGAACTAAGTAAGGAAGTTCTAGTTCATGCCTTTGTAGAACTTTCTGAAACTTATAATAATAAGAAACTTGAATGCTTAAAATTACAAAAAGAAGTTGCTTTTCTTAAGAATCAACTTGCCATTGTTTCTAAAGAAAAAGATGATGTTTCTTCTAATTTCATTCCATGCAAAAAGAATTTTGTGCCTACAAGAGTACTTGTAAGGCAAAATCTCCTATTATTGATGAAAAAGAAATTTCTTCTTTTAAATCCAAAATGAATGATTTCGAAAAAGTTTTAAATGATTGTGCTTTCAATACTAAGAAACTTGAGAACATGTTTTCTAAAAAGCACACTTCACATGCTAACACTTCACAAGCTAAAAATTCTCATGCTAACACCTCTCATGCTCATGCTCACAATGCTCATGCTCACAAATCACACACTCACTATGCTTTTAAATATGGTAGAGTGTATAGATGCACATATTGTGGTAAAAATGGACATTTAGCTAAGTTTTCCTATGATCAACTAAATAGAACAAATAATCTTGTTTGGGTTCATGACACTAACCCTAGAGGACCCAAGAAAATGTGGGTACCAAAATCAAGTCTTAAATTGTTTGATGTAGGTACACACCAAAGCTCCAAGACGTAGGGAGCGGTGGTACCTTGATAGTGGTTGTTCAAGACACATGACATGGGACATCAACAACTTCACAACCCTATCAAGGTACATGGAAGGTGGCACCGTCACCTTCGGGGATGACTCCAAAGGAACTATCATCGGTATAGGTAACATTCAAATTGGTGCATCTCCTATTATTGAGAATGTTGTTTTAGTAGATGGTTTAAAACATAATTTGCTTAGCATTAGTCAACTTTGTGACCGTGGACTTAAAGTTATTTTTGATGATTCCTCATGCAAGATTTTTGATGTTAAAGCCGATGTTTGTATTCTTACCGATTTTCGTGATAATAATGTTTATATCATTGACATGCTTAATTTAGATTGTTCTACTAAATGCTTGAATGCTTTTGATGAAAATTCTTGGCTTTGGCATAGAAGATTAGGACATGCATCTTTTGACCATATTTCTAGGATTAATTCAAAGGAATTGGTGAAGGGTATACCTTGCTTGAATTTTGAGAAAGACCGCATTTGTGGTGCGTGCCAACTTGGGAAACAAACCAAGTCTTCCTTTAAACCAATCAAGGATATCATGTCAACTAGGCCTTTAGAATTAATTCATATGGATCTTTTTGGACCAACTAAAACTAAGAGTTTAAATGGAAGTAGATTTACATTTGTTTTGGTTGATGATTTCTCCCGTTTTACTTGGGTTTCTTTTTACAAAATAAAGATCAAACTTTTTCTCATTTTAAGATTTTTCGAAAAAGAGTTGAAAAAAAAAAGGGTTTTCCGATTTTGAGAATAAGAAGTGATAGAGGTGGTGAGTTTGTTAACCAACTCTTCATGACTTATTGTGATGAAAAGGGAATTAAGCATGAAATGTCTTATCCTAGAACTCCACAACAAAATGGAGTTGTAGAAAGGAAAAATAGAACACTTCAAGAGATGGCTAGGACAATGATAAGTGAATATGACCTCCCTCAATATTTATGGGCCGAGGCCGTAAACACCGCATGCTATATATCGAATCGTATTATTTATGCAAAAATTCTTCAAAAACTTCTTTTGAAATGTATCATTCTAGAAAACCAAATGTTGCATATTTTAAAGTTTTTGGATGCAAGTGTTTTGTTTTGAATACTAAGGATAATTTGGGTAAATTTGATGCTAAGGCTTATGAGGCTATCTTTGTTGGATATTCCTCTACTAGTAAAGCATATAGAGTTTTCATTAGATCTTCTCAAACCATTGAAGAATCCATGCATGTTAAATTTGAAGAATCTAATGTGGTTGTTGAGAATGTTGTAGAGATTGAACCATTAGGTGAAGACATGGAGAGACTATCCTTGAAGGACTCACCCGCTCAAGAAGAAAAGCTAGACCCTATTGGTGAAGTTCAAGAGGATAAGGAGAAAAGCACTCAACCGCTTCCTAAAGCTTGGAGATACGCTACAAATTATCCTAAGGAGCTCATCTTGGGTGATGCATCTAAAGGAGTCACAACGCGCTCCAAACTCCATGACCTATGTGGTAACTTTGCTTTCATTTCTCATTTTGAACCCAAAGGCATTCTCGAAGCCGAGACGGACCCATATTGGTTGCTTGCCATGCAAGAGGAACTCAATCAATTTGAGCGCAACCAAGTTTGGCACCTTGTTCCTAAGCCCCACGATAGACCAATAATTGGTACTAAGTGGATCTTTAGAAACAAGATGGATGAGTCCGGAAATGTCATTAGGAATAAAGCTAGGTTAGTGGCCCAAGGTTACACTCAAGTTGAGGGAATTGACTTTGAGGAGACCTTTGCACCCGTAACACGGCTTGAAGCCATACGGATGACACTAGCTTTTGCATGTTTTAAAAATTTTAAAACTTTTTCAAATGGATGTAAAAAGTGCATTTTTAAATGGTTTTATTAATGAAGAAGTTTATGTTTCTCAACCTCCTGGTTTTATTGATCATGTTCATCCCGATTTTGTTTTTAAACTTGATAAAGCTTTGTATGGATTGAAACAAGCTCCAAGAGCTTGGTATGAAAGGCTTTCTAGTTTTCTCATTTCAAATGATTTTATTAAAGGCAAAGTAGACACAACTCTTTTCACTAAGCATGTTGATAATGATATTTTAATTGTGCAAATTTATGTTGATGATATAATTTTTGGATCTACTAATGAGCTTTTATGCAAGGATTTTGAGAAGGTCATGCAACTTGAATTTGAAATGTCTTCAATGGGTGAGCTAAATTTCTTCCTTGGACTCCAAATCAAGCAATTGCAAGACGGAACCTTCATTAACCAAGCCAAGTACGCAAAGGAGCTAGTAAATAAGTTTGGGCTTGAAGGATCAAAGGCTTGCAACACTCCAATGGCAACTACAACCAAGCTTGATAAGGACGAACAAGGTAAAAATGTTGATATTAAATTATATAGAAGCATGATAGGAAGTCTTTTATATTTGACGGCAAGTAGGCCGGATATCATGTTTAGTGTGTGTCTTTGTGCTAGATTTCAATCGTGTCCTAAAGAGTCTCATCTTATTGCGGTAAAACGCATTATTCGTTATATTAAGGGCACTATTGGAATGGGTCTTTGGTATCCGAAAATTATAGATTTTTCAATGACTAGTTATTCGGATGCCGACTATGCGGGTTGTAGAGTAGATAGAAAGAGTACTAGTGGGACATGTCAATTTCTTGGTAATTGTCTTGTTTCATGGTCCTCTAGGAAACAAAATTCTGTAGCTCTCTCAACCGCCGAGGCAGAGTATGTTGCCGCGGGGGCTTGTTGTGCACAAGTCCTTTGGATGAAACATACTCTCCTTGATTTTGATTTGCACTTTGATCATATAAAAATATTTTGTGATAATACTAGTACTATACACATGACCAAAAATGCAAATCAACATAGTAAGACCAAGCACATTGAGATTAGATATCACTTTCTTAGAGATCATTTTGAGAAAGGTGATATAGATTCTTCAAATTTAACATGCATGGATTCTTCAATGGTAAGTGAAGATCTATTGAATACTCTATAAGCTTTACTAGTTGTAGAATATCCAACAAAGATTGCTTCATAAGCCTTAGCATCAAATTTACCCAAGTTATCTTTAGTGTTCAAAACAAAACACTTGCATCCAAAAATTTTGAAATATGCAACATTAGGTTTTCTAAAATGATACATTTCAAAAGATGTTTTGGAAGAATTTTTACATAAATAAATACGATTTGATATATAGCATGCGGTGTTTACGGCCTCGGCCCATAGATATTGAGGGAGGTCATACTCACTTATCATTGTCCTAACCATCTCTTGAAGTGTTCTATTTTTCCTTTCTACAACTCCATTTTGTTGTGGAGTTCTAGGACAAGACATTTCATGCTTAATTCCCTTTTCATCACAATAAGTCATGAAGAGTTGGTTAACAAACTCACCACCTCTATCACTCCTTATTCTCAAAATCGAAAAACCTTTTTCTTTTCAACTCTTTTTCGAAAATCTTAAAATGAGAAAAAGCTTGATCTTTGTGTTCCAAGAAGAAAACCCAAGTGAAACGGGAAAAATCATCAACTAAAACAAATGCAAATCTACTACCATTTAAGCTCTTAGTTTTAGTAGGTCCAAAAAGATCCATATGAATTAATTCTAATGGCCTAGTTGACATGATATCCTTGATTGGTTTGAAGGAAGACTTGGTTTGTTTCCCAAGTTGGCACGCACCACAAATGCGGTCTTTCTCAAACTTCAAGCAAGGAATACCCTTCACCAATTCCTTTTAATTAATCCTAGAAAGATGGTAAAAAGATGCATGTCCTAATCTTCTATGCCAAAGCCAAGAATTTTCATCAAAAGCATTTAAGCATTTAGAAGAACATTCCACATTAAGCATGTCAATGATATATGTTGGCCGAAGAGGTTACACTCTCCAATTGTTTTGTGTTTTGATGATGACAAACCAAATTAGTGCTATTTGGTACTAACAAGTTTGTTAGATAAGTTTCAGGTTTGTACCATGTTTAGAGACCATTCGCTTAGCTATTGCAAGAACTTCTAAGTTCCACAAAGCAAGGAAGGCAAATTGCACATCAAGGAAGGATCATAGAAGAGAAGGCACTAGCAAGGCATTGGATGGCTCAAAGACTTGAAGATAGCTCAAGAAGTCTTCATGTAATTTGTTTTTCAGTTTATAGTATGTTAAAGAATAGTGGATAGGTTTGAAGCTCTATCACACACGTTTTTGCGCACATGCTTATTCCAAAATAATTTCTTATAAATTATACAAAAATATTTTGCATACAAGTTTTTGCCTACAGATATATATTTATGTTTTATACTATTCCCTGTTCAAAAGTATTTTTGTTAAAATCAAAATCCTCTTTGTTTTCTTTTCTAAAATCAATTTTGACCTGATCCGGTCGACCGGGGCAGTCGACCGAGTCTGTGTCAGTCTGGTCCGGTCGACCGGACCAGTCGACCGAAGTTCTGGCAGATGCACGTATCCATGTGCATGTCTGTCGGTCGACCGGGGCGGTCGACCGGACTATTGTTTTTGCTCACAGGTTTTATCGGTCGACCGGGTCGGTCGACCGCTAGCCTATAACGGTCGAATTTTTGTACTACCGGTCGACGGCCCAGTCGACCGATCTGACCGTTTGAACAGTAACGGGCAGATTTTTAAGAGCTGTTTATTTTTGTCTTTTGTGTTTAAAAATTCGTTTAAGGATATATTTTGATCTAATTACCTCCTAAACATCAGTAATTATGTTTTATCCCTAAACCCTAGCCCTCTCCTATAAATAGGGGTGTTTGGGGAGAGATTGGTTACAATAATTATTGCTAGAAAATTCAAAAGTTTAAGGCTTTCAAAAGAGACTTGTTTCTTGGTTTTTGTGCTGAATTTCTCACTGATTTTCTGAAGGGTTTTTCAAATACTCTCTGATTTAATTCTCTTTTCTCCTTACACACAAGAGCTTCATTCCTACTCAATATTCTCTAAGGACCTTTGTAAGGGAAGAGATATTTGAAAGAGAGAGTTTGTGGTCTTTTGACTACCAAGGAAATTACTTGTTCTTGAGATTGTAGGAGTTGGGTACTCCATTGTATTTGAGATCTTTGTGATAGTGGAAGTGGTCGGAATCCTTCTGGGGAAGGCGGGGAGTAGAGCTGGGTGCTCGAACCTCGATAACATATCCTTGTGTTTGCGATTGGTTTATATTCTTGCAATTCTTACTCTACTTTGCTTGCACTTATTACTTGCTCATCATACTTACTTGCTTGCATTCATCTTGTGATTCTTGATTGTGATTGTTGTAACTTTAAATTTTTAAATTGCCCTTTGATTAGCATTATCACCTATTCACCCCCCCTCTAGGTGATTTTCAATATAAACATTATCATCACGAAAACCGGTGAGAATACAATCATTGGTTTTAATATCAAAAATCTTGCAAGAAGAATCATCAAAAACAACTTTAAGTCCACGGTTACAAAATTGACTAATACTAAGCAAGTTATGCTTCAAACCATCAACAAGAGATACATTTTCTATAATAGGAGATGAACCAATTTGAATGTTACCTATACCGATGATAGTGCCCTTGGAGTCATCCCCGAAGGTGACGGAGCCACCTTCCTCGTACCTTGATAGGGTTGTAAAGTTATTGATGTCCCACGTCATGTGTCTTGAACAACCACTATCAAGGTACCACCGCTCCCTACGTCTTGGAGCCTTGGTGTGTACCTACATCAAATAATTTAGGACTTGATTTTGGTACCCACATTTTCTTGGGTCCTAAAGAGTTAGTTTCATTAACCCAAACAAGATTATTGTTTCTATTTACTTGGTCATAAAAAAATTAAGCCAAATGTCCATTCTTACCACAATATGTGCATCTATACACTCTACCATATTTAAAAGCATAGTGAGTGTGTGATTTGTGAGCATGAGAATTGTGAGTATGAAAAGATTTAGCATGAGAAGTGTGAGCATGAGAAATCTTAACATGTGAATCTTTAGCATAAGAGGTGTGCTTTTTAGAAAACATTTCTTCAAGTTTCTTAGTGTTAAAAGCACAATCCTTTAAAGTCTTTTCAAAATCAACAATTCTAGTTTTCAAAGAAGAAATTTCTTTTTCATCAATCTTAGGGAATTTGCTTTACAAGCAACTGTGTAAGCACTAAATTCATTTTGAGTAGAAATGAGATTTGAAGAAATTTCATCTTTTTCTTTAGAAATAATAGCAAGTTGATTCTTAAGAAAAGCAACTTCCTTTTCTAATTTAGAGCATTCAATCTTTTTATTATCATAGGCTTCAGAAAGTTCAACAAAAGCATGAACAAGAACTTCTTTACTTAATTCATCATCTTCATCATCAAGAGGTTGAGGGGTTACCTTTGGTGTGTTTGCCATGAAACACATATTCGCTATATCCGCCTCTTCCTCGGACTCGCTTTCCGAATCCCAAGTTGCCTTGTACGCTTTCTTTTCTTCCGGTTTCTTTGGCTTGAAGGAGGAGGTCATCTTCTTCTTGAACTCCGGGCAATCGGCCATGATATGTCCGGGTCTTCGGCAATTGTAGCATATAATTCTTCTCTCCTCTTTGCCTTCAAATTTCCTTCGGAAGTTGAGCTTGTTCCTCCGGTACATTCTCTTCACATTACGAACAAGTAGTGATAGCTCCTCATCTTCTTCTTCATCTTCTTCATCGTCTTCAAGAGTGGATGAAGACTTGAAGGCTATGGATTTCTTCTTTGAAGGAGCCGCTTCTTCTCATACTTTCTTTTCCATCTCATGGGTTTTTAAGTTCCCAATGAGACTAATTAGGTCCATCTCATCCTTGTCATTCAATTCTTTTAAGGTGGTGGCCTTGATCTCCCATGATGTAGGAAGTGCCCGAATCACTTTTCGCACCTTTTGGTCATTGGAGATGTCATCACCTAAAGAAGAAAGAGCATTGGTGATTTTAGTAAATCTAGTAATCATACAATCAATAGATTCTTCATCAATCATTTTAAAAGATTCATATTGGGACCTTAAGAGATCTATCTTAGCTCTCTTAACTTGTGAAGTCCCCTCGTGTGTGACCAATAAATGTTGCCAAATCTCATAGGCGGATTGGCAATGAATTATCCGTGTAAGGTCATCCTCATTCAAGGCGGTTAAGAGGGAATTTTGGTCCTTGGAGTTAGCCTCATATTCTCTAAAGTTGAAGTCGGTCCATGTGCTCTCATCACTATCGGGTGCAACATAGGGTTTGGTCAATGATTTAGCTACTAAGCTACCTAAGGATTGCAAAAGATAGTCATCCTAACCTTCCAAATAGGGAAGTTGAGTCCATCAAATTTAGGAGGGGTTTTGATGTTATCGGCCATGTTTACTAGTGAATGACAAATGGAATGCAAATGTTGATTAGCAAATTTTAAGGATCTTTCTATGGATGTTAAGCCAAAACTTAGAGTCCAAGCTCTGATACCAATTGAAAATCACCTAGAGGGGGGTGAATAGGTGATAATGCTAATCAATGCACAATTTAAAATTTATGATGCAACAATCTCACAAAGCAAGTGAATATAGCAATGAATGTAGAGAGCAAGTAATAAGAGCAATGAAAATAGAGCAAGAAATAAGAGCTAGTAAACCAAACGCAAACACCGAGAATTGTTATCGAGGTTCGAGCACCCAGCTCTACTTCCCCGCCTTCCCCAGAAGGATTCCAACCACTTCCACTATCACAAAGATGTCACAAATACATCGGAGTACCCAACTCCACAATCTCAAGTACAAGCAATCTCTTAGTAGTCAAAAGACCACAAACTCTCTCTTGCAAAATTCTCTTCCCTTACAAAGGTCCTTAGAGAATAATGAGTAGGAATGAAGCTCTTGTGTGCAAGGAGAAAAGAAAAAGAAATCAGAGAATTCTTGAAAGCACTTCAGAAAATGAGAGAGAATTTCAGCACAAAAACTAAGAAACCAAGTCTTTTTGAATGCCTTAAACTTGTGGAAATTTGATAATTTTTTCTAGTAACCAATCTCTCCCTAAACACCCCTATTTATAGGAGAGGGCTAGGGTTTAGAGATAAAACATATTTAAGGCTAATCAGAAAGTATTAAAACCAAAACATATCACTTAAACAAACTTAAGTGAGAAAAGGACAAAAATAAACCAGCTCAGAAAAATAGCCGTTACTGTTCAAACGGCTAGCTCGGTCGACCGGCCCGGTCGACCGCTAGTACAAAAAAAATAGCCGTTGCAGGCTACGGTCGACCGCCCGGTCGACCCAAACAAACAGAGAGCAGAAGTCTTTCAGGCAGGCATGTCTCGGTCGACCGTCCGGGTCGACCGTGAAACGTGCACACTGATACGTGCAGCTGCCAGAACTCCGGTCGCCTGGGTCGGCCGACCGGCTTGACCTGACATGGGGTCGGTCGACCCTGGCGGTCGACCGGCTCAGGTCAAAAGCCAAAATAAAAATGGAATTTTGAGAAGAGATCTTTTTAACAAAATAGTTTTGAATAGGGATATATATAATGGATAAAAAGGAGTTTGTAGGCTGAAGATTGTATACAAACTATTTTTGTACATATTATAGGAAATATGTTTGGAAATAAGATGTGCGCAAAAACGTGTGTGATAGAGCTTCAAACCTATTCACTATTCTTTAACAAAACTCTAAACTAAAAAACAATCTAATAAATTTTCTTGAGCAATCTTGAAGTCTTGAGCCATGCAATGCTTTGCTAGAGCCTTCTCTTCTATGTTTCTTCCTTGATGTGCAAAAAGCCTTCTTTACTTTATGAACCTAGAATTTCTTGCAATAGCTAAGCAATGGCCTCCAAATATGGTACAAACCTGAAACTTATCTTAACAAACTAATTAGTACCAAATAGCTCTTATTTGTTTTATTATCATCAAAACTCTAAACAAATGGAGAGTGTAACCTTTTGGGCTAACACAACCTAGATTAAGAAATCTAATCTCAGTTTAATCTTCAAGAAAAACAATCTTTAGACCTAGGGTTTCTAAAAACTGGTCATCAATCGATTTAAGTCCTAACTTGCCCTAGGGTTGCTTAAGAGATCAGCAAACCACACAAAGAATTAGTTAGACATCATTTTTTTATAATTATTTTTTTATATTGTTTTTTATTTTCTTTTTTAATTAGAAGAAAAGAAGAAGAAGCAAAACAAGAGATCACAGATGAAAACCGAAGCAATTAATCGCAGAGAAAAGATATAAAAATTGACAAGAATTAAATATGCAAAAGAAAGTAACCTTTATTCGAAAGTATGTCTCCAAATACAAGCTCCTTCTTCTCCACAAAGCCTTTAAAACGAAATTACAATGAACAGAAATTTAAGAAAAAGCTAAAGAAAAACCCTAATCTTCTCTGGATGCCCTCCCTGTTGCGTCTGCAGGGGTGTTTATAGGTGCAGAAGGTGATAGAGTCCGGATAAACTCCTCCACGAAATCTGTTCCCTGGACTCATCTTGTTTGCCGCGGAAACGCGGCCCAAGCCGCGTTTCCGCGGCCATACAGTGGCAGATGGCCATGCGCTTTGGCGCGTGGCTTCTCCTGGTCCGTCCATCTGGGCAAATGCTTCTGGAAGCTGGATCCTGGCTCTTCATTTTGGGTTTTCAAGATAACTTAGAAATCAAGTTACCCTAAATCCAAATCCCTTCAAAAACGAATCTCATCCTTGCACTCTTATTTATCCTCATCCACCAAGCATTTAGGGTAGAATAGAATTCTATCCTTTCCCTCTTTGTAGTATTTGCAATTTTTACAATTTGTATTTGCACTTTTGACTTCTTGTAATTGCACTTTTGCACCTGGGCTTGGACTTGGGCTTGGATATGGGCTTTTGGGCTTCATTAAACTTAATTCTTTATTTAATTTAATACTCAAGGCCTGCACACATTAAATAACAAAATATTAGTAAATGTGCAGAATTATATGAATAAATATGAAAATGTGATGGTAAATATGATGATAAAATGCACTTTTCACTACCAATCACACCCCCACACTTATCTTTTTGCTCGTCCTCGAGTAAAAATCAAAAAGAAAAACTAATCTAGCTAACTCACTTTCGTAGGAATCACGGTTGCACTTAGCACGTGCAACAAGCCGTTAAACCTCTAGGATACCCTAGAGGACGAGTGTTGTCTCGTGAGGGTTTTCAGCGGATTACACCCACAAAATCCATAAAAAGGAGAATATTCGAATTATATTTGAAGAGACTAAGTAGTCTATAAGTTTTAGGATTATCATTTTTATTCATTCTTAAACTTAGTCTTAGTAAAGTGAATTGTTATTCATTTTAGGTAAGGATTAAAATTGAATGTTTGTATAGTCTTTTTCGTTACCAAAAATCATACGCACCCTTGTGAATCTAAGAATTCCTTAACTTGGACTCTCATGCCTCATAATTATTATTACTATTATTATTTTTTTAATATATATAACTCATCTAATTTCTTTCGTGTAAGTATCAAGGCTTCTTGAGGTCCTCATACCTAACTAATTGACTATTAGATGTGTTAGTACATATATAAGTAATTTTTCTTAGTTTTCTTAGGCTTTCTAATCCACCCATGTAGCGAACTTAAAGTCGGTGGCTCCCAAACCGGTCGGTTTTAGGGCACCGGGTGAGAAAACACCCCGCGGACTCAAATTCGAGTGAACTAGGCCACAAAACTAAGGATTTTATTTATTAACTCACCTTTAGGCGTGAATACTTATGCTTCATAAGGCACATGTATCCAGCTTAATTAGTGATTGATAATAATTTTTTTTTATATATGAGGCACAAGGGTCTTTGTCTTAGACATCTAGATATACATTAGGTATGCACATTTCATTAAGGTAAAAATCAAGACTAATTACTTATTCAATTTCTCCTCCTATACCTAAAATTTAAACAATTTATTTATTTTGACCAAGTCTTTAGAAATCCTAATCATGATTTTCCTAATCCTTAAAACTAACTTAGGTTTCTTTCAAAAAATAAGTCAAAATATTGTCCATTTTATAAAATATTTTTTTTTAAATGTTAGAAATGTTAGAACAAATAAAGAGAAAAAATATATATATATATATATTACATACCCTTCCCCCATACTTGTTTCATGCATTGTCCCTAATGTATGAATGAAATGCATGGATGCATGAACTGGCAGAAAGATATAGTTACCGATACAGTGGGTCAAAAAGACCCATGGCTGCATTTACTTCCGGTACTGTCTCCAAAAAGATTTTAAGACGTTAACCATTTACCTTGAATGCATTGCCATTTTTGGGATCGTAGATCTCTATGGCTCTGTGTGGAAACACAGTCTTAATAATGAAGGGCCCTGTCCATCTTGACTTCAATTTACGGGAAAGAGATGAAGTCTAGAGTTATAGAGTAAAACTTTTTGTCCTTGGACAAAAGTTTTTCTCGTGATGAACTTATCATGAAAAACCTTAACCCTATCCTTCGCAATCTTCGCATTGTCGTATGCTTCATTCCTTAATTCCTCTAGTTCAGAAATTTGCAATTTCCGAAGCTCACCGGCCTTATCTAGATCGAAATTTAGCTGCTAATTGCCCATAGGGCCCGGTGCTCTAGCTCAACAGGAAGGTGGCAAGCCTTTCCAAAGACTAGTCTGTAGGGAGACATTCCTAGAATCGTCTTAAAGGCAGTCCTATATGCCCATAGGGTATCCACCAGTTTGGTGGACCAGTTTTTCTATTTTGATTCACAGTTTTCTCCAAGATGAGCTTGACTTGCCTATTGGAAACTTCTACCTATCCGCTAGTTTGAGGATGGTAGGGCATAGACAACTTGTGAGTTATGGCGTATTTTCGCATAAGAGCTTCAAAAGTTCTATTGCAAAAATGCGTGCCATTGTCACTAATGATGGCTCGACGGGTTCCAAAGCGCGAGATAATATTTTCTTTCAAGAATTTGACAACAACTTTGTTGTCATTTGTCTTGCAAGGGACGGCTTCAACCCATTTTGATACGTAGTCTACGGCCAACAAGATGTATTGGTGCCCAAATGAATTAGGGAAGGGTTCCATAAAATCGATGCCCCAGACATCGAAAAGTTCTACTTCTAGAATTGGATTTAGGGGCATCATATTTCGTTTGAAAATTCTTCCTATCATTTGACATCTTGTGCAAGTTTTGCAATACTCGAATGCGTCTTTGAACACAGTTGGCCAATAAAAGCCACTTTGCAGGATCTTTTCGACAGTTTTGCGGGGACCAAAGTGTCCACCGCAAGCGAACTCATGACAAAAAGCTAGAACGCTTCTAGTTTCCTCGTCGGGGACACATCTCCTAATGATTTGGTTGCTACAATATTTGAAAAGATAAGGATCTTCTCACATGTAATACCGGACTTGAGACAAGAATCGGTATCTATCCTGTTTTGACCAATTAGGTGGTGTTTGGTTTGTGACTAAGTAATTTACTATGTCAGCAAACTATGTCTCCTTAGAGATAGCTAGAAGTTGTTCATCGGGGAAATTGTCATTGTTGGCAGTTCGTCAGAAGGTGCGTTTGGCACACGAGAGAGATGGTCTGCTACGACATTTTTGACACCTTTTTTATCTCGTATTTCGAGATCGAATTCTTGAAGGAGAAGGATCCAACGAATGAGTCGGGCCTTCGCATCTTTTTTAAGCATAAGGTATCGAAGTGCAGAATGGTCAGTGAAAATTGTGGTCTTAGTCCCAAGTAGGTATGGGCGGAATTTCTTCAAAGCGAACACTACTGCCAAGAATTCCTTCTCGGTTGTAGTATAATTCATTTGGGCATCATTTAGCGTCCTACTCGAATAGTATATCACATGCTGCTTGTTATCCTTACGCTGTCCTAAGACAGCACCTATCGCAAAATCTGATGCATCGCACATGATCTCAAAAGGTTTGGACCAGTCCGGAGGTGAGATGATAGGAGCAAAGATAAGTTCCACTTTCAATTTTTCCCACGCACTATGGCACCTATCATCAAAGATGAAGGGCACGTCTTTAGCTAGAAGGTTAGTAAGGGGTCTCGCAATTTTGCTAAAATCCTTAATGAACCTACGATAAAACCCAGCGCGTCCTAAGAAAGACTGAATGTCCTTCACGCATCGTGGAAGTGAAAGTTTGGCTATGATCTCCACCTTGGCCTTGTCTACCTTAATCCCTTCCCTAGATATCTCATGACCTAGGACAATCCCATGCTGCACCATGAAGTGACACTTTTCCCAGTTGAGGGTCAAATTCTTTTCGGTGCACCTATTCAGCACTAGCTCCAAGTGATGGAGACACTGGTCAAATGAATTCCCATAGACGGAGAAGTTGTCCATGAAAATCTCTAAGAAATGCTCGACCATATCAGAAAACAGGCTTAACATACAACGTTGGAATGTGGCTGGGGCGTTACATAGGCCGAAAGGCATTCGACGGTAGGCAAATGTCTCAAATGGGCACGTGAACGTCGTCTTTTCTTGGTCCTCCGGGGCTATAGGGATTTGGTTATACCCTGAATAACTGTCCAAGAAACAATAATACTCATGACCGGCTAATCTTTCCAGCATTTGGTCGATAAATGGGAGGGGAAAATGATCTTTCCTAGTGGCGGCGTTCAACTTGCGGTAGTCTATGCATACTCTAGCCTTGGTAGGCAATCGTGTTTGCACTAACTCATGCTTGTCGTTTTCTACCACAGTAAAGTTGGACTTCTTAGGGACCACATGGATTGGGCTAACCCATTCGCTATCGGAAATGGGATAAATGATCCCATTATCTAACAGTTTTACTATTTCAGCTTGTACACCTCCTGCATAAGTGGGTTTAGCCTACGCTGTGGATCCCTCTTCGGTCTAACCCCTTCCTCTAGATGGATACGATGCTGGACTATCGTATGGCTCAGTCCCTTGATATCTGCCATAGTCCAACCAATGGCTTCCCTATGTCTCCTAAGGGTTGCCAGTAGGTCTTCCTCTTGCCTATTAGTCAAATTAGATGCAACTATGACCGGTAACGTCTCTTGTTCACCTAGGTAGGCGTACTTAAGATGTTTAGGTAAGGCTTTTAACTCCAAAGAAGGAGGTGGCTCGATGGGTGGAGGTGTTAAGCTAGAATCTCCCATCTCTATAGAACTCTGATTTGATTCCCATTCGATCTCATCAAGGCTGAGATCACTTGATTCTAAGTCTTCCTCTTCCTCTGACTCTAATGTGATCTCCTCATTGTGCTCACTCGTCATGTTTTCAATGAAGTTAACCTCAAAGGATTGGTCGGTCACATCGTAGGGATGCTTACCTAGGTTGAAAACATTGACTTCCTTGGTCATATCCCAAAAGTCAATCTCATGGATCCGTTTTTATAATTTATAATTGCATTTGCGATTGCTAGGAACGGTCTTCCTAAGATGACGGGAGTTTGGGACCTAGGATTAGACACAGGTTGTGTCTCTAAAATAATGAAATCGACTGGGTAAATGAATTCTCCCACCCTTATGAGGACGTCATTGATCTCTCCTTTAGGAACTTTGATTGAGCGGTCAGCCAACTGAATAGTAACTTGGGTTGGGTTGAGTTCACCTAATCCAAGTTGTTGATATTCGGAGAAAGGGAGCAGATTAATGCTAGCTCCTAATCGAGGAGTGCTCGATTGATTTCGGCTCGACCTATGGTACAAGAGATGGTGGGGGCAACCAGGGTCCTTATACTTAACAGGGATCTGGTTGGACAATAGCTCACTAATGTTAGTGGCTAGAAAAACCTTCTTAGGCATATTAGTCTTTCTTTTCTTGGTGCACATGTCCTTAAGGAATTTGGCATAACTAGGGACCTGTTGGATTGCATCAAGAAGTGAGATGTTGAGCCTAACTTGATTGAACACCTATAATAATTTCTCCATATGTGCATTGTTGTTGCTTCTAAGCCTATTTGGAAATGGAGCTATAGGCTGGTGCACCTGACCTGCTGACTTTTCAACTTCAGTTTCATTGGAGCTGGGTGGAGAAGGGGTGGAGCTAGATGGAATGGAGGACTGAGATGGATCCTGTGGCATGGATACTTGATTATCAACTTGTTTCCCCGATCTGAGTGTATGAATCATGTGACACTGGTTTGGGTCTTGAGCCTCATTGGTTGGCCTAGGATTCCTAGGATTTGGCAATGGTTGACTCGGTAGGGTACCCCTCTGTCTCTCTTGCTGGTTCAATTGGATCTCTATCCTAGTTAAGACTTGAGCCAGCATGTCGTGGCTTTTAACTAGAGTGTCCATCTTTCTTTCCAAATTTGAGAGTCTTGTTTCCATTTGCGAATTTTGGAAAGATTGTGGAGGATTTTGACTAGGGAAATTTTGTTGATAGGGCGGATTTTGAAAATTGTTGGAGAATTTGGGCCTAATTTGATCATTGTTGCTTGGCCCCATGAAAAATTGGGATGGTTTCTCCAACCGGGATTGTAGGTGGGCGAATACGGATTGTTGGCGGGCCTTGTGAAGGCCGCACTCATATGTTCGGGCAAGCTTTGATGCGCGATGAAGACAGGACATTCCTCGAACACATGGTTCATATCTTGACAATAAGTACACCCCGCCGAAGATGTTGGGCTAACTTGGTTCACAGAGACTGGCTCTTTAGTTTCAAGAGCCTCTAGTCTTTGCATAACAGCAGCTAACTTAGCATCGGTTGCTATGTTGGCCTCAATGGAATGGATACCTCCTTTAGAAGAAGTAGGGTCATTAGTCCTAAATTTTTCCGGAGTAGGTTCCCATTGGATGGTATTTTCAGCTAATTCCTCATACAATAGCCATCCTTCATTTTCGTTCTTTTCATAAATCCTCCTTGGCACATGGATTCTAACAGCGTTTTAGTTTGATATTCTAATCCATCATATAGAACTTGGCAAAGTCGCCATTTCTCTATCCATGGTGAGGGCATTGGGCAAGGAGGTCCTTAAAACGTTAGAAATATTTCCAAAAAGGCTCTTTGGCTGTTTGCTTAAACTGTAAGATGTTCTTCCTAATCAGTGCAGTCATGTGAATGGGATAAAATTTCTTTAAGAAGGCCTTAACAAAATTATCCCAAGAAGATATAGAACCTACCTCTAGACTGTAGAGCCATTTCTTTGCTAAATCCTTCAAAGCAAAGGGGACAAACCTAAGTTTGATGTCATCTTTTCCCAACTTAGGAATATTCATCATGAGACATACTTTCTCAAATTCCCTTATGAAGAAGTATGCATCCTCGGATTCAAGTCCATGAAATTTGGGAAGGGTGTTGATGTATTGTGGCTTAAGCTCAAATGGGTCAACACCTTCATCGGTAAGCTTAATGCAAGAAGGAAGAGAGGTCCTGATAGGATAGATCCTATCTTGGAGTGACGGCGGTTGCCATGTGTGAGTCGGGCTTTTGCTGGGTGTTGAACTAGTCCTAGTTAACCTGGATGTAAGTGGGTCTCTCGACCAAGCGGGCATGCACAATTAGCAAACAAGTTTACCCAATCAACCAAAAAAGAAAGACAAATAAAAAAAATCCTATTCTAGGGTTATCCTTGACCTAGACGACTCCTAACTTTAGACTGTCCTAAGGAGGTCTATTGTCGACGTTAACCACATGCTAATCGGCCAGGTAGGTGGCAAGACCGGTGGGAGGTTTTTCGTCAGAGACGTTCCTTAATTAAATAACCACCGTTTTCGGGCTTTCGGCCCTCAATCCCCTGCCTAGACACCGATTTGACAAGAGTTAATTTCGAACAATTTTCCTCCTTAGGTCAATCTCCTATTGAGTCCGAGTTAACCTAGGGCCAACGTCTAGTCAAATTTTACTTAAGGTTAGGGTTGTGAGTGTGACGGATATGATTTGTGGGCCAAGGAAGGGTGATGAAATCCCCACCTTATCTTGTTTATGGGTTATGCCCTTAAGATATTTTTGTGTACGTGTAAAGCAGTAGAAAAGTAATCACTCAAAAAGCAGTAAACAGCCAAGAGTGTTTCCTAATCTATATGCAATGCAGACGTACCTTGTCGCCAGCACTCTTCAACAGAATTAAAAAATTAAAATAGATACGTGCCCTAAATGCAAGAGTCTAATTTTTTTATTATCAACAAATGGGTTAATGTTATTAATTAGCAGTTGCAGAATGATCACAGAGAAAATTTACCACAGCAGTAAGCAGTATTTGCAATTCTTAGTAACCTGCAGAAAACTTTATGAGTAGTGAACTACTCAGGCCGCGAAAACGCGGCTTTTGCCGCGGACCCGCGGCTCTGAAGTAGGCTCTGATGCTCTGCCTTCGAGGGCAGAGGCACAGAGTTGCTATGTGTCCTCGCCGCTGCTTTGTTTTCCTGTTCTCTGAATCTGCAAACAGAAAGAATAAAAAATAATTAGTTTGAGAAAATCGTGTTGTTCCTTCCCCGGCAACGGCGCCAAAATTTTGATTGAGATTTTAGAATTTGTAAATAAGAAGAATGAGTTATAGAGTTCTTAGTCTCAATGTTATCCGCTGTAGCAAGGCCAAAGCGAGTCGTGATCCTCAGGGAAGGATGTGATGCAAGCTTTTCGGCCGATTCCTCTGTATGCTTTGAATAAAACAAAGAAGGGATTAGATTTGAAGTGTATATGAATAAAGAAGTATGATTTTACTGATCTACTACCACAACCCACCATGCAAGTCTTGGATGTTGAATTTCATCTTGAGAAAAATGTGATTTACCCTAGATTATTAAGAGTGATTCAAGCAAGAAAATATGATACTAGAATCTAACTAAGTTGCATTATCAAAAACTAAACAATGTTTCATCCTAACATCTAAATACAGCTTAAGAAAAGACTAATCTTAAATTTAGGCTGTCCTAGTTCTTAAGTATGAAGGCTTGAGGAGTTATTTAAATGTGCAACCTAGATTAAGAAATTTAATCATCAGTTTAATCTTCAAGAAAAACAATCTTTAGACCTAGGGTTTCTAAAAACTGGTCATCAATCGATTCAAATCCTAACTTGCCCTAGGGTTGCTTAAGAGATCAGCAAACCACACAAAGAATTAGTTAGACATCATTTTTTTTATAATTATTTTTTTATATTGTTATTTTATTTTCTTTTTTAATTAGAAGAAAAGAAGAAGAAGCAAAACAAGAGATCACAGATGAAAACCGAAGCAATTAATCGCAGAGAAAAGAAATAAAAATTGACAAGAATTAAATATGCAAAAGAAAGTAACCTTTATTCGAAAGTATGTCTCCAAGTACAAGCTCCTTCTTCTCCACAAAGCCTTTAAAACGAAATTACAACTAACAGAAATTTAAGAAAAAGCTAAAGAAAAACCCTAATCTTCTCTGGATGCCCTCCCTGTTGCGTCTGCAGGGGTGTTTATAGGTGCAGAAGGTGATAGAGTCCCGGATAAACTCCTCCACGAAATCTGTTCCCTGGACTCATCTTGTTTGCCGCGGAAACGCGGCTTGGGCCGCGTTTCCGCGGCCATACAGTGGCAGATGGCCACGCCTTTGGCGCGTGGCTTCTCCTGGTCCTTCCATCTGGGCGTATGCTTCTGGAAGCTGGATCCTGGCTCTTCATTTTAGGTTTTCGAGATAACTTAGAAATTAAGTTACCCTAAATCCAAATCCCTTCAAAAACGAATCTCATCCTTGCACTCTTATTTATCCTCATCCACCAAGCATTTAGGGTAGAATAGAATTCAATCCTTTCCCTCTTTGTAGTATTTGCAATTTTTACAATTTGTATTTGCACTTTTGACTTCTTGTAATTGCACTTTTGCACCTGGGCTTGGACTTGGGCTTGGATATGGGCTTTTGGGCTTCATTAAGCTTTAATTCTTTATTTAATTTAATACTCAAGGCCTGCACACATTAAATAACAAAATATTAGTAAATGTGCAGAATTATATGAATAAATATGAAAATGTGATGGTAAATATGATGATAAAAATGCACTTTTCACTACCAATCAGTAAGCCCTGACCCGGACCGGGAACCCGATACCAGCTAGTAGCTGTTGGCCCAGAGGCCTTCCACTCTAGTTTTGATGATGATTAACTCATGTAGTTATGTGTACTAATAATCTTGTGATTTTAGTTTCAGATCATTAATCAAGTTATTAGTAGGTGATTAGCTTCAACAAGATGATTTGGAAGCTTTCACATGTTGATTCAAGAGCCCGAGCGTCAAAGATCATATATAGCACTTGCTCGGTGGATCAAGGATTTTTGGATCGAGTCGGCTTGGAGACGGCGCACTACAAGAAGACTTCGGTACCTAGTATAGTTTTGTGTTTAGATCCAAATTGTAAAGATTAGAATAGTATGATATGCTCAAGTTCACAACACACACGTTTCATGTTTGAATATTGGATTTCGGTTTTTCCGTTTTTGGTTTAACCGATCTTGGTTTCATGAATAGATAGATCAAAACAAGTTTACATGGTTTAGTGTATATTGGATTTGTTCTATATACATGCATGCTTCAACTATTTAAACAAACTTAGTTTGATAGTCTATTTCATGTGTTTTATGTTTTGGTATTTCTAGCAAAACATAATTTTGGAATTAAGGACAAAAACTATGATATATATGTTTCATGTATATTGGATTTCTATCTATATGCATTATGCTTCAATAGTGTTTAAATATCATGTTTTTGTATTTGGATGAGTTTTGGACAAACCGTATTTTCTATTCAAAAATCCAAGTTTTAGAAAATACAGTTTTTGGTTTTTAGAAAATATTGTAAGATACAAAAATAGTTTTAATTGCTTGATATTTGAGTCAAAACTTTTATCATATGTTTATATATCAATGCAAATTGTCAAAACTATTTTTGGGGATTTTTAAGTAGTTTACAAAAATTTATTGGATATTTAATTCCTCAGTTTTTCTGACCAGAACAGCCTCTACCAGGCTAGGTCGGTCGACCCTAACGGTCGGCCGCACCAAGTAGCTGGTCGACCGTTCGGGTCGACCGACGTGCACGGATACGTGCACGCTGGCTGCCTATTGGGCCGGCCGACCGCACGGTCGACCGACTGCATGCAGGCTAGTCTCTGTTTGTTTCGGTCGATCGGGCGGTCGACCGGTAGCTGGCAACGGTCAAAATGTGACCGTTGGCCGGTCGACCATGCGCCGGTCGACCGGCAGGTCATTTCTGGCAGTTTCTGCTGCCAACGGCTATATTTTTCTGGGGGCTATAAATACCCCATTAATAGCCTGTTTTCCTCAAGATTTTTTGTGCGAATTTTTCCTTACTCTCTGGTGTTTTCACAACAATCAAAAGAAGTTTTTTGGACTTTAAATTGAACAATCTATTTGGTGTTTTTGCTAGGGTTTGGAAGATCAAAGAAAAGGGTTTTTGGGAAAAGTTTTTGATTCAACTTCTATATCTTGGTTTCAGTTTTTCCCAAGGATTTTCTTTGTGATTTTGATTTCCATTCTATTGGTTTTCTCCATACTTGAGCTACATCTACTTTCTTATCCTATAGGATCTTTGTGTCGGAGAAAGAAATTGTTTGTGGTTGTTGTTTAGACCACCAAGTTGTAAACCCAATCTTTTCTTGGCTTAGTGCCTTTGGGTTGTATCCCTCAAGTTGTGAGGTGATCCTTATATTGATTTGTGCTAATCCCTCAAGTTGTGAGGTGATTGTTGTTGGCTTGGAGTTGTGCCTCAAGGAGGAGGTTGTGTTTGTAAGGAGAGGAGTTGGGTACTCCTTGTAATTGTAATTGCCCCAAATCCTCGGTGGAGGTTCCCTTTGTGGGAGTCCTTTGTGGACAAGCTAGTGGACTTAAAATCCTTCTGGGTAAAGGCGGGGATGTAGAGCTGGGTGCTCGAACCTCGAAACATATCTTGTTGTTTGCGCTTGATCCCTTGGCTCTTACTCTCTCTCTTTACTTTGTGCCTTGCATCAATTCATATTGTTCATTCATATTGCTTGGCTTGTTTGAGTGTGCATCTCTTGTTAATTGCAATTAGTTTTTAAATTTCGCATTAAGTTCATTAGATTAGCATAATCACTTATTCACCCCCCCTCTAGGTGATTTTTCAATTGGTATCAGAGCCTCCGCTCTTGATATTTAGGTTTAACCACATAGGAGTGAGATCTTCGTTTGCTAATCTTCATTTGCATTATTCATTTGCACTCATTTAGTTTGCACTCATGGATAGCCCTCCTATGTTTGACCATTTTAGACTTGATACTTGGAAGGCCAATATGAGTAGGCATTTAAAATCACTAGGTCATCTTGTTTATCAAGCCTCCACTTTAGAATCCTTTCCTAATAGTAGCAAACACAAAAAGGCTAATGCATTAGCACTTCAAACACTTAGAGCATCTCTTAATGAAAAACTTTTACGGTGTTTGATCATTATGATTCGGCTTTTGCAGTTTGGAGCATATTAACTTCTCCCGAGCTACCAAGGATTATCAACAAGTTGAGGAGATCTAGGAGAGACAAGTCCGACGAGCATTGCCTCATGGTCCAAGGGAAAGACTCCCTTGAGGTACAATCGGATTCTCAATTAGATGATTGCTCTAGTTCCTATTGTGATGGTTGTTTAGAAGCTCAAACTTTAAATATGGAACTTGCCACAAAGCTTGAAAATTTCTTGGAAAAACACAAACTTTTGAAAGAGGATAATCTTGTTTTGAAAAATGAATTAAAGGATTTGTGCTCTAATTTTAAATTGGTTTTGCAAGAGAAGGAAGAGATTACTAGTGAACGTGACTCACTAAGATCTCAACTAGACCTTGCCCTTAATGAGATTGATGTTTTAAAAGGCAAAAATGATTGTGATGATGTTGTGAAAAACAATGAGGTTTTATCTTCTAAATTGGATTTTGTTTTAAAAGATAACATTGTTTTGAAAAATGAAATTGATTTTATTACAAAAGAATTGGATTTGGTTTTAAAGAAAAATGAATCTTTAAAAATTGATATAGATTCTCATGTTTGTCATGCTAGTATAGCTTCTTGTTCTAGCACTCCTATTGCATGCTCCACTTTATCTTCAACTATTGAAAATGACATAAATGTTTTGAAGAAAAGTGTAGATTGTTTGGGTTCCACTTTGAGCCAATGTACTTTGAATCATACACGTTTGGAAACCTTGGTTCGCAAGAAACAAGTTCCAATTTTACATGTACACCCATCACGGCATACACATGCTCATCACGCACACAACCATAACATGTATGCTCATGTGTACACTTGTACACATTGTGGTCGAAAAGGCCACCTTGCTAGATTTTATTATGATCGGGTTTATCATGAAAATTTAGCAACTAATCTTGTTTGGGTTAGAAAAGATACTAACCCCCGTGGACCCAAAAGAAAATGGGTACCAAAAACCACCTCCTTGGCTTTTGATATAGGTGGGAGCTCTCGCATCATGTGAGAGTATTGGTGCCTTGAGGTGGATGCGTTCTAAGCTTAAAAGAGAACCATTTGGATGCTTCACTCTCAAGGGGATTTGGTGGGAGGACCACAGTGGTTTGGAGAACTAGAGATGCACCTTCATCGGTTTTTGTATCATTCTCTAACTCCCATTTTTATTTGCATGCTTTTCATGTTCATCTATTCATAGCATGTCTTATTTTATTATTCATTATGCTTATGTCATGTTGATTAGATTAGTGTTATACATGTTTAGTTACTTGAGCACCCATGTTTTATATGGATCTATATTTAGTGTTCTCACCTTGTTTAAACTAACATGTATGCCCTAGATCTAATGCACATGCATATGCATTATGACCATTTGGATGTTTATGATTGTATGATTTTTGTTTTAATGATTCATGTTTTGATAAATAACATGTGTTGTAATAGCTAAACAATGGTGAGATCAAGTGTGTTGTATGATTTCTTTTTTGCCACATGTTTTGATGTTTATAGACTATTATGTATATCTTGATTCTAATAGCATGTGGATTTACATAATGATCATGTTTATGATTTTCATGTTGATTTATATCCCGTTTTATGCTTAATGATTTGATTACTTGTTTAGATGTTAGTTTTCATTAAGACTAGAATTTATACTTGTACATGTAGTGGGACACAAATAAATCTTTATATATGTTTGTGCTTGGATGCTTATTTGTACCCATTAAATGTGCTAGTATAGCCTAGTTTTGATGATTCATGCATTCTAACTTGTATTCCTCATTTTGAATATGTTTCTATGATCATGTGTTTTAACTTCATGTATATGTCTATCTTGTCCAAATTATTTATTATACATGTACATCCTTGAGCCACGTGCCTTCATGCATATACTCTTGTGGACTCATTATGTTTAGGATATGTATGTATACTTTAGTTTGTACATGACATACATATACCTTGAAGTTTAAATCGTTTCTATGATTTTCATGTTTTTAGGTAATTTCGATTGGTAATGAAAATCTAGTTTTTCATGTTTTCATGTTTTCAAGAAATTTCATATGAGCTTAATTGAATATTTTCATGTTGATATGTGTCACATTATACTTGTACACTCACTTTATTAGTTTACTCATGATTTGTTTTCATGAGACTATGATATGGACTTTATGGATTTTGAGTGTTTAGTGATCATGTGATTTACATGTGTTTCATGAAAAACAATTTTGTTTTATTCCTTGCTTGAAGGATTTCGTACTAGTTTTAAAAGTTTTTCCTATAACTAGTTCGTATTCTTCACTATGGTAGAGATTTTCAAACATACTACATTTTCAAATCTATTTTGAAAACCCTACCTTCCATGGGAGGTTGGATGGGAGATCATGTTCATGTATACTTTATAATGAAAATCATTTAAAACTTGAACCATGATTGGGAGGTAGTTATATGAGATATACACTTGATCTTATTGTTATTTCAATTGGTATCATTGAATTCTTTCAGTTGGTATCAATTTTGACCCTTCTTGTATACTTATATATGTTTGTATGTATGTATGATTTCAATTCCAAGAATATCAATTTCAATTGGTATCTATTTTCCATACATATATATGTTTGTGTTTATGCTAAGCTTGAGTTTCAATTTTGTTTCAATTGATTATTTTTAAATTGGTATCAAGCCTACGCATTGTTTTAGTTTGTATTTCATAAAAGGGGAGAAAATTTGATTTTGTATTTCAATTGGTATTTGTACTTCCATACTTTATGATTGAAAATTTAAATTTGGTATCATGAAAAATATTTAGAATTGGTATCAAAATTTTTGTTTAGACATTCAAAATTTATTTTGTTTAATTTCAATTGGTATCAAGATTTTCATGTGTTTTGCTTAAAATTGGTATCAATATTTTTTTTGTTTCCTTTCAATTGGTATCAAGATGCTATTCTTTGACATATTTTCAATTGGTACCTTAATTGATTGTCACCCCTAATTGACTTTGTTTTTGCCTTAGACAAAAAGGGGGAGAATATTGTTTTTCTTGTTTTCAACCTTTTATTGATTTTTTTTTGTTTCGAACAAAAAGGGGGAGAAAGATTTGTTGATTTGGTTTTGTTTTTACCCCTCATCGAAGGTTGTTTCTTTATATTAAAAAGAGGAGAAGATTTTGTTTTGTTTTGGTTTTTACCCCTTTGTTGATGATTGACAAAAAGGGGGAGAAAGGTTTTGGTTTATATATGCATGTTTATGTGTTGCATATATTAAGTTTAATTTAGTTTAATTTTAATTGGTATCTAGAGCATGTTTTGTTTTTGAACATTTCATTGGTATCTAGAACCTTTTTATTATTTATGCATATCTATGTATGCATTCATGTTTAAAGAGCTTTCATTGCATATTTATTGTTTATTTGTTTATGCATGAGTTAAGGGGGAGCTTCTTTCAAGCTTAACTTTGATCCATGCATATATAACTCCATGAGTTTTGTCATCATCAAAAAGGGGGAGATTGTTGGCCCAGAGGCCTTCCACTCTAGTTTTGATGATGATTAACTCATGTAGTTATGTGTACTAATAATCTTGTGATTTTAGTTTCAGATCATTAATCAAGTTATTAGTAGGTGATTAGCTTCAACAAGATGATTTGGAAGCTTTCACATGTTGATTCAAGAGCCCGAGCGTCAAAGATCATATATAGCACTTGCTCGGTGGATCAAGGATTTTTGGATCGAGTCGGCTTGGAGACGGCGCTCTACAAGAAGACTTCGGTACCTAGTTTAGTTTCGTGTTTAGATCCAAATTGTAAAGATTAGAATAGTATGATATGCTCAAGTTCACAACACACACGTTTCATGTTTTGAATATTGGATTTCGGTTTTTCCGTTTTTTGTTTAACCGATCTTGGTTTCATGAATAGATAGATCAAAACAAGTTTACATGGTTTAGTGTATATTGGATTTGTTCTATATACATGCATGCTTCAACTATTTAAACAAACTTAGTTTGATAGTCTATTTCATGTGTTTTATGTTTTGGTATTTCTAACAAAACATAATTTTGGAATTAAGGGCAAAAACTATGATATATATGTTTCATGTATATTGGATTTTTATCCATATGCATTATGCTTCAATAGTGTTTAAATATCATGTTTTTGTATTTGGATGAGTTTTGGACAAACCGTATTTTCTATTCAAAAATCCAAGTTTTAGAAAATACAGTTTTTGGTTTTTAGAAAATATTGTAAGATACAAAAATAGTTTTAATTGCTTGATATTTGAGTCAAAACTTTTATCATATGTTTATATATCAATGCAAATTTTCAAAACTATTTTTGGGGATTTTTAAGTAGTTTACAAAAAATTATTGGATATTTAATTCCTCAGTTTTTCTGACCAGAACAGCCTCTGCCAGGCTAGGTCGGTCGACCCTAACGGTCGGCCGCACCAAGTAGTCGGTCGACCGTTCGGGTCGACCGACGTGCACGGATACGTGCACGCTGGCTGCCTATTGGGCCGGCCGACCGTACGGTCGACCGACTGCATGTAGACTAGTCTCTGTTTGTTTCGGTCGACCGGGCGGTCGACCAGTAGCTGGCAACGGTGAAAATGTGACCGTTGGCCGGTCGACCGCACGGTCGACCGGCAGGTCATTTCTGGCAGTTTCTGCTACCAACGGCTATATTTTTCTGGGGGCTATAAATACCCCATTAATAGCCTGTTTTCCTCAAGATTTTTTGTGCGAATTTTTCCTTACTCTCTGATGTTTTCACAGTAATCAAAAGAAGTTTTTGGACTTTAAATTGAACAATCTATTTGGTGTTTTTGCTAGGGTTTGGAAGATCAAAGAAAAGGGTTTTTGGGAAAAGTTTTGATTCAACTTCTATATCTTGGTTTCAGCTTTTCCCAAGGATTTTCTTTGTGATTTTGATTTCCATTCCATTGGTTTTATCCACACTTAAGCTACATCTACTTTCTTATCCTATAGGATCTTGTGTGGGAGAAAGAAATTGTTTGTGGTTGTTGTTTAGACCACCAAGTTGTAAACCCAATCTTTTCTTGGCTTAGTGCCTTTGGGTTGTATCCCTCAAGTTGTGAGGTGATCCTTGTATTGGTTTGTGCTAATCCCTCAAGTTGTGAAGTGATTGTTGTTGGCTTGGAGTTGTGCCTCAAGGAGGAGGTTGTGTTTGTAAGGAGAGGAGTTGGGTACTCCTTGTAATTGTGATTGCCCCAAATCTTCGGTGGAGGTTCCCTTTGTGGGAGTCCTTTGTGGACAAGCTAGTGGACTTAAAATCCTTCTGGGTGAAGGCAGGGATGTAGAGCTGGGTGCTCGAACCTCGAAACATATCTTGTTGTTTGCGCTTGATCCCTTGGCTCTTACTCTCTCTCTCTCTTTACTTTGTGCCTTGCATCAATTCATATGTTCATTCATAATTGCTTGGCTTGTTTGAGTGTGCATCTCTTGTTAATTGCAATTAGTTTTTAAATTTCGCATTAAGTTCATTAGATTAGCTTAATCACCTATTCACCCCCCCTCTAGGTGATTTTTCAGTAGCCTGATTTGACTTTCTGATAGTCTGATTTGATCGATTTCAGTTTCAAAGACTGTTTTCTAATATTTTAGATTTTTCATGATTTTCTAGAATTTTTCAAAAATTTTCTGCAAAATCTCAAAAACCGGTGTCGGTCGGCATCGCTGACTGATTCCCAAATTTTTAATTTTCAAACGGGTTTGAATTTTAAGAAACAGATTTCACAGTACTTCTTAGAATTTCATTTTCTATCTAAATACATTTTTTTGAGATTTTTCTAAATTTATCGAAATTTGACCGATTTTGGTATCCGCCGATGTCGCCAGAAGATTCCAAGATTTTTAATTTAAAAACTATATCAAATTTCTCAAATCCAATTTCACTGTTTATCTTAAAATAATATTTTCTATTTTTGAGAATTTTTTGGTACGTTTCTGAAGCAGTCAAATTTTCGCCTTATTTAAATAATAATATTTTTACCGGCGATTTCTTTCTTGCTTTTCCCTCCTCTACTCCCCTACTTTATACTACCAGAAATTATAATAAATAAAATAGTTAATAATAAAATTTTAAACATTTTATTTCCTTTTTTCTTATTTTTTTAATTTTCTTTCTTTTTCTTTCTTTTTTCTTTTCTTCACTTTGATTTCTCCCCCCATAATTAACGCTTAATCCTCGCCAAGTCGCCCGCTGCCGCTACTGACAGCCATAGGGCTGCTGCCGCAGCCCTACACCTTCCCTAAACCATCAATTCAATCCATTCCTCCCATCCTCTATTAAACCACTTCATTCTTCACTTAACAACACAAATCCAAAAGAAATCAACTTCATCTCCTTCAACCACATAACCTACTCACGCATCACCATGGCCGCCGCCTCCATCTTCACCACCACCGCCTCCGGCCACTCCTAGGCCACCCAACCAACTCCCCAACACCTCCTCTTCAGACCACCATCTCCTTCAACCACCAACAACCTCCCACCACCACCAATTTCACCAAAACCACCTCCATTACCACCATTTCTTCTCCAAAATTCACCATCCCCTCCACCAATTTCTCCACTCCAACCAACCCAACATCATCTCCTCCTCCTCCTCTAACTCTCCACAACCTCCAATCATCACCACAACCACCACCACCACCAACCACCATCACCACCTCCACCAAAACAACAACCACCACAACAAAGCAAACACCCCACATCCACCTCCCTCTCCCTCGGTCGCGCGCGCGCCCAGCATCACCGGCGCCGCCGCCGCCGCCAGGCCGCCGCCGGCGGTGGCCCCCAGCCGACCTCCCTCCTTCTTCTTTTTCTTTCTTTCTTTCCTTCTTCTTTTCTTTCTTTCTTTCTTTCATTTCAAACTACTTTCATTCCCTAAATAAACACACATTTCTCTCATTCCAAAAATACCCCTCCCCTCATTCCCTTATTACTTCCCTTTAAGTACAACTCTACCCCCTTTCATTTTAATTTCTATTTTCCTTTTAAAAACACCATATTTTCTCTCTCTTTCTCTCTCTCTTCTCCTACAATTTTCTCTCTCCTCTCTCTCTCCTCTCTCTTTCCCTCTCTACTATTTATATAAATATTTTTAATTATATATTTTAATATATCTACAGGCTAGTGGATTCCTCGTGCGGATCGCCGATTTTCCGGATTTTTAACCGGTATTTCACCTTTGTTTCAGGCGAGTACTTATTATTAACTTAAACATAATTACTCTTGTATTTATAACATGATATTGATATGTGAATATTTTAACATGCCTAAAACTTGCTACTGTAATTTTTCGTGCATGACTCCTTGTTATGCATGTCACCGGCACTCGGTATTTACACTAGCACCCGGTATTTACACGGCACTTGGCATACTATACTTGATATATGATTTATGACACCGGCACCCGGTATTTACACCGGCACTTGGCATGCTATACCTGATATATGATTTATGACACCAGCACTCGGTATTTATACTGGCACACGGTATTTACACTGGTACTTGCCATGCTATATTTGACATATGATAGCCGACACCGGTACTTACCATGCTATATTTGACACATGATACCCGACACCGGTACTTACCATGCTATATTTAACACATGATACCTTTTGCTATATTTGACATATGATACCCGCCACCGGTACTTGCCATGCTATATTTAACACATGATAACTTTTGCTATATTTGACATATGATACCCGACACCGTTACTTGCCATGCTGCACTTACCACTGATATTAGACACCGATACTTGATATGTCATACTTGACACCTGCACCTGACACACGGTATATGATATGCTTTCATGTGGTACAAATACCTGGACCTGACATCGTGACTCTTGACCGGACACTACCACCCCTGATACCTTTATTATATGACATATTCATGACTATCACTTTTACGGGGACTTGGCATGACTATTATATTATTACTAGATATTTGGTACTTCTGAACTCCTGTACTCCTGTATTCTTGAACCCCTGAAATAGGGAGGCTCCTGACATTACTCCTGATGCTATACTCCTGTTGATCCCCGTAATAGGATAACCATGAATATAAGATTACTATGAATACTCTGTGAACATTATCACTGGATAAATTATAATAATTAGACAACTTACACCGGGATGGGGAAACTGATGAGTACCGATATAGTCTCCATATTTATGATGGTCTTATAGTGTCGCGCGGCCATGTACTTGGATTCGACCTGGAGGCCACCAGGCGTTTCCGTGGGGTGTACTGGCACCCCTACTCCCTTGCCTGTCGGTTGTACCATAAGCCCCTGGGCCTATTCTTGTGGGAGCGGTGACATCCTCCTGTTCAGGCATACAATAAGTCCAGGTACCTAGCGGTACGTTCCGGTTCAGTACCGTATACTCCTTGACCGTTGTCCCGGGCATGTACGGGACCCATTCTAAGCATGGTTCGTCGATCCCCATCAGTTTCCAATAACATACTCTCGGATCTGTATGCTGAGGTATGTGGGATAGGACATATACCAACGTAAACAAATCAGATGAGTCTTAATAATTTAATAATAACATGTTCCTGATATATGACTATCTATACTCTTAGTTTATACTGCTCACCACTTAGTCATATGTTATCTGTAGGATTACTTAATTGCTTCCATACTATTTTTTATTATATTGTGAAGGTAAGGACAGATTATATAAACTCAGATTACAGTGACGTGAGGTATAGGGTATATATATATATATGAGGGTTCCTTGTTTGATTATTCCTTCGACGTACTAATCTCACTGATCGGTAATGTGAGCTTATATAACTGATTTCCTGTAGTTACTTTACTCACTGTCTTATTTCATGTTCTTATATGCTTATATTCATGGTACACCTTTCTTGTACACATGTACCTGATATGCACGCCACCTGGCTTTAGTATATGTACTTGCGGGTTGTTTCTGACAATCCTGGATTCTCATGTCCAGATCCTAGAGTCTGGACCTTGGTGGCTTGGCTGGAGCTGATCAGAGTGCGCAGCGGATCCTCCCGTGGTGGCCAGCGTGTAGCAGAAACTTGGACGTCGTCATAGCTCTTCCTCCTAGTACCTCTCCTATTTGGCTCACGAGGCCCTCTTGCTACTCGTGAGCACCTCTCTGTTTTTGTATATCTCTTCATGTATTATGTACTCTTGTATTTTCTGGTGATGTAATATTCATGTAATGTCGTATTATTCCTTATGATAACCATGTACTTATGCTATTTCTATTGGAATGTATGCTACCACTGTGCTTCCGTCTCTGATTCTTGCCTGTACTGATGCTTAGCGTATATACGTGAGGGTATTTCTGACCTGCGTATATACGTCGCAGTGGCATCCCCGTACCCGTCGGGTCGGGGCGTCACACCAAGAGCCTAGAGACCAAAGCTCTGATACCAATTGAAAAACACCTAGAGGGGGGGTGAATAGGTGTTTATGCTAATCTAATGATCTTTTTAAACAAGTATGTATATATGATGCAACCGGTCACTCAAAACAAGAAATTGAAGCCGAATTTCCCGTGAAGGGCTCTAGAACTTCTCCTCTTTAATTCCTCTAGATTATGAGTTGAGGCGCGTAATTGCTTTCTTGTTGAGATGAGTAAAGACCGAAAAATACAAGTAAATGAAATGGGTGCAATGAGGTGCAAACAAGAGATATCACAAGATAGAAAAGTAAAGCAATAAAAAGCAATAAGGAAACCAATCGCGCAATAAAGGAGATTTGTTTCATGATTCGAGCCACCGCTCAACATCCCCGCCTTCATCACCGTGAAGGATTTTCACTAAATTCGCAAAGGGAATTACAAGAGGTCTACACAAGACCGGAGTACCGAACTCTCACCAATCCAATCCTCTACACAGGAGGGATCTCAACACAAGGATAGAACAAGTAACAAGGTGATTAAAAAGACCACAAACTTCTCTCTTACAACTCCTTATAGAATGGGAAATTTTTTGGCTCAAGAAGTGAAGTGGGAAAATTCAGTTGTAAAGAAGTAAGAAAAGAGCTTGAAAACCATTGAAAAACTTTAACCAAGAATGCACTTGAGAAAGTAAGAGCTTTGAAAACTTTTCTTTCTTTTAAAACTCAAACAAGGGGAATTTTTCATGATTTTTACAAGGGACCAATGCCATCTATTTATAGGGATTTGAAAGGATCTAATCATCATTTAGCCTAGGTAATATGTCAGGAAATAGCCTCCAAAATTTCAAAAATAGCTGAAAGATTTAACCCCATCAAATCCAGGAAACAAGTTTCAATAAACTAGCCGTTGGGGCTGTTGGCGGCTGTCAGTCGACTGGCCCGGTCGACCGGCAGTCTAACTTGGCAACTAGCCGTTGGACTCGGTCGACCGGTCGGTCGACTGGAGGCTAAACAAAAAAACTTGATTTGTTCTGTCGGTCGACTGGCTCGGTCGACCGACAAAACCCGAGAGCAAGGGTCTGTCAGTCAGTCGACCGGTGCGGTCGACCGGCAGACGTACACAAACGTACACGCCAAAACCATAAGGCTCGGTCGACCGATGCGGTCGACCGATCAGGCCTGAATAGAAGCGGTCGACCGCCCGATCGACCGTTGGCCTGAAACAGTATTTTTTATAGGAAAAATTTTGAACTAGAATAATTTTTAAAATAATTTTGAATGGCTATATGATTAAGTAGCATGCTATAAGGGTCGGTATACATGATATAAATAAGATGTAAAATATAAAATATTTAGAGACATGTATAATAACCAAGACATGCACCTAATCCAACTATCCAAAACAAAAACCGTATTTTGAAAAATGAAAGTGTGTGTGTTTTCTTGAGCCAACTTATCATAACCTCATTCTTTAACAAACTAATTCTTACAAGGATTCTAGGTGACTACAAGTTCTTCAAGTTAGGGCTCTTCCATATGCAAGCTTGAATCCTTGAACCCGAATCGAATCAACTTGAGTTAAAATACCTTCTTTTAGGGAAGAAGTAAACTTGAATCCTTAGAACCCTGAAACACACTTAAACACTAAACTATGATTAGTACAAATAACTATATATGTTTTGTAATCATCAAAACTCAACAACCGGGTGATTGTAATCTTGGGCCAACACATAGGGCATCTACAAGTTTTGTGGACCAATCTTTCCGATTTTGGTTCACAGTCTTCTCCACAATAAGCTTGAGTTGCCTATTGGAAACCTCAACCTGCCCACTGGTTTGAGGATGATAAGGTGTGGATAACTTGTGAGTTATGGCATAGTTTCGTATAAGAGCTTTGATTGTTATTCATTTTTGCATATTTTACCACATCCATACCATGCATATTGTAAATAAAAATGTGATTTTTTTTAATCTTTTTCTCTCTATTTTTGCAGGTCCATATTCTAATAGAGAAAAGGCCCAAAATCCCTTTAATTATCAAGAATTAAAGGAGAATAAATCAAAGCCCAAAAGAGAGCCCAAAGGTTGAGCCCAGGATCTGGAGAAATCCACGCGCCAAGTCAGACTTCCAGAAGGTCAACGTGGCTAACAACCTGTAACAAACTCGCACCAGAAATCTCAGCCTCAACGGCCAAGATTTTGCCGCGTTTTCACGGCTTTTGCCGCATTTCCACGGCAGTTACAGGGCCGTTGAGCCCGAGATTTTCTCCACCTGCCTGATTCTGGAGCCTTCTTCTCTGAGCCTATAAATAGACCATCAGGGCCAGCGCAAAAAAAGAGAGGAGAGATGAGAGGATAGAACTTGTATTTTGTAGGTTTTTTCTCTAGGATTTTTGTTGCTCTAGTTCTTCTTCTTCCTCCTAGAAATCTGCAAGAGAGAGATTGTGAGAGAGAGAAAGCTTGTGTAAATCAAGGTGTGACAACTTGTGAAGCAAGGTTAATCCAATCTCCTTTCTCTACTTGAGCATTTTCTAGTACTTTACTTGCATTCTTTAATTCAAGCTTTACTTTCATTGCACTCTTATTCATGAATTGCTTTTCTTTTCTTGTAATGGCTAGTAGCTAATTTTTTTAACATGACTAGCTAACAACTAATCTTGCTTAACTTCTAACTCTTGGGTGAATGCAAATTCTTCATCTTGCAATTGTTGAGTCTTCTTCATCCCCGATGGGTTACTTTCATGCTTGGCAATTTCTTGTTGTAATTCTCCATATGATTCATGTGTGCCTCATTTAGAGCCTTGTTTTTAGAACAAGTGCCTTGATGGAACATGGAGATGGATCACCAACCATATGCTATTTGTTGTACAACTTCTTTACTTCAATTAATGAATGTTGTATCTTCTTCCTTAGCATCCCTTGAGTGGCAACTCTTTGATTCCACCATTGAAAGTCTATCTTGAAGGCCTATGACATCAATGAGGCTACAAGACAATTCCAAGAAGATCACCCGTCAATCAAGTGGGAAAGTAACTAGACCAACACGCAAGACAAACATATGCCGATGAATCAACATGAGGCAAGCATCACCCTAACGGAGATTAGTAAGTTAGCAAGTTAGTAATGTTAGCTAGTCATGGCCTTTCTCATTAAAAGTCTTCTACAAGTTTTCATTCTTTTAGTATTAATTCCAAAGCAAATCTTGTCTTCGATTCTTTTCATTTTATTTCATAGTTTTCATTTCATATACACACCAACCACCAATTCTTTCATTTCTTTTTCCATGTCTTTTGCATTCTTTTAAAACAAAGAAGAATCTTCGTTTTCTATCTTCACATTAAACCGTAAAGCTTCCATCGTGAGCTCTCCCTGAGGATTCGACCCGTATAGCTTGTGCTACTACGGTGATTTGGAAAGGGTACATTGAACATATCGAATACATTTGTGGAGTAATCAAGCACCTAAGGTTGACTCTAAACCTTATCTCTTTTGTTGAATATCTGTGCAATCTACCACACTATCCTTTTTCTAATCAAATTTTTGGCGCCGTTGCCGGGAAAGCAACGGTTTTGATTTCAAGTGAAGAACTAAACGAATTTTCTTCTCTGTTGCAGGTTACAGGTGAAGAAAACAGGAAAATTTGTATTGCAGTAACATATAAGTGGCTCTGGGCTTCTGCTCTTGAAAGCAGAAACGTTGCCCTCTGAATTGCCGCGATTCCACGGCCAAAGCCGCGGATCCGCGGCAAGGAGGAGTGAACTACTGACCAAATTTCTGCAGGGTTGCTTGCTCTGCAAAATACAGCTGCTGCAATACTTAAATTCTTGTATGCTTCACCTTATGCCTGCTAATAATCAACAGTAAAAAATTGGTTGCAAAGTTAAAAATTGATTAGACATTTGCATTTCTAGGCACGTGTCTTTTCAATTCTTTTATTTTACTGTTGAAGAGTGCTGGTGCAAGGTACCTGTGCATTGCATATTGAATAGGACTCACTCCTTGTTTGATTTTAATTGCTTTGAGTGAACCTTGTCTGCTTATAACTGTACACTTGCACCAAACTGATTTTAAGGGCATCACCCATAAATAAGATAAGGTGGGGGATTTCATCACCCTTTCCTTAGCCCGAAAATCATTTTCCAAGCACTCACAATCCTAAGCTTGTAATAAAATTTGATAGACGTTGGCCCTAGGGACATCCGGACTCACTTAGGAGATTATCCTAAGGGGAAAAGTGTTGAAAATTGACTTTTGTAAAATCAGTGTCTAGGAAAGGGATTGAGGGCCGAAAGCCCGAAGGTTGGTGGTTACTTAATTAAGGAACGTCTTTGACGGAAAACCTCCCAACAACCTTGCCCTGACCTGGCTGATTAGTGTTGGCCCAAGAGGTTACACTCTCTTGTTTTGTGTTTTGATGATGACAAACCAAATAAGAGCTATTTGGTACTAATGAATTTGTTCAAGATAAGTTTCAGGTTTTGTACCATGTTTGGAGACCATTGGCTTAGCTTTTGCAAGAACTTCTAAGTTTCACATAGCAAGGAAGGCAAATTGCACAATCAAGGAAGGATCATAGAAGAGAAGGCACAAGCAAAGCATTGGATGGCTCAAAGACTTGAAGATTGCTCAAAGAGTATTTAATCATTGTATTTTTAGTTTTATAGTTTGTTAAAGAATAGTGGATAGGTTTGAAGCTCTATCACACACGTTTTTGCGCACATGTTTATTCCAAAATGTTTTCTTATAATTTATACAAAAACATTTTGTTTACAAGATTTGGCCTACAGATATATATTTGTGTTTTATACAAATCTATGTTCAAAACTATTTTTATCAAAATCAAAATCCCCTTTTATTTTCTCTTCAAAATCCTGATTTTTGACCTGAGCCAGTCGACCGAACGGTCGACCGGACCTATGACAGGTTGGCCGGTCGACCGTCCAGTCGACCGTGGCTCTGGCTGTGCACATATCTGTGTGCACGTTGTATCGGTCGACCGACCGGTCGACCGACTGTAAGCAACTTTGCTCTCGGTTAGATTGGATCGACCGGCGGTCGACCGCTGGCCTGCAACGGTCACTTTTTTGAACTTGCGGTCGACCGACCGGTCGACCGACAGAGCCGTTTGAACAGTAACGGGCATTTTTTTCTGAGCTGTTTATTTTTGTCTTTTTCTCACTTAAGTGAGTTTAAATGACTTGTTTTGGGTTTAATACATTCTAATTAGCCTTAAAAATGTTTTATCTTCTAACCCTAGCCCTCTCCTATAAATAGGGGTGTTTGGGGAGAGATTGGTTCACCTAATTATTACAAGAAAAATTCAAAAGTTTAAGGCATTCAAAAGAGCTTGGTTTCTTGGTTTTTGTGCTGAAATTCTCTCTCATTTTCTGAAGTGTTTTCAAGAATTCTCTGATTTCATTTTCTTTTCTCTTTACACACAAGAGCTTCATTCTTACTCATTGTTTACTAAGGACCTTTTGTAAGGGAAGAGACAATTGAAAGAGAGAGTTTGTGGTCTTTTAACTACTCAGAATTTCCTTGTACTTGAGATTGTGGAGTTGGGTACTCCATTGTATTTGTGATCTTTGTGATAGTGGAAGTAGCTAGAATCCTTCTGGGGAAGGCGGGGAGTAGAGCTGGGTGCTCGAACCTCGATAACATATCTTTGTGTTTGCGATTGGTTTACTTTTCCTTGTCATTACTTATTGCTTGAGATTGTCTTTGCCATATTCATTTTCATTCATATTGTCAATCATTATCCCATACAACAAGGTTGCATTGCGCACCTCTAACTCATTTCACGAGGAAGCCGAGGAAGGAGTTCAGAGCCCTTAATAGGGAATTCGGCTCTTAGTCTTGTTTTGGGAGATTGTTGCATTACATTTGCATCACATTTTTTAAATTGCTCTTTGATTAGCATCATCACCTATTCACCCCCCCTCTAGGTGATTTTCAATTGGTATCAGAGCTTGGACTCTAGGTTTTGGCTTAACATCCATAGAGAGATCCTTAAAATTTGCTAATCAACTTTTCTCATTTCATTCATTCATCACTAGTAAACATGGCCGATAACATTAAATCCCCACTTAAATTTGATGGACTCAACTTCCCTATTTGGAAGGTTAGGATGACTATCTTTTTTCAATCATTAGGTAGTTTAGTGGCTAAGTCCTTGACCAAACCCTATGTAGCACCCGATAGTGATGAGAGCACATGGACCGACTTCAACTTTAGAGAATATGAGGCTAACTCCAAGGCCCAAAACTCCCTTTTAACCGCCTTGAATGAGGATGAGCTTACACGGGTAATTCATTGCCAATCCGCCTATGAGATTTGGCAACACTTATTGGTCACACATGAAGGACTTCACAAGTCAAGAGAGCTAAGATAGATCTCTTGAGGTCTCAATATGAATCATTTAAAATGCTTGATGATGAATCCATTGATTGTATGATTACTAGATTTACTAAAATCACCAATGGTCTTTCTTCCTTAGGTGACGTCATCTCTAACGATCATAAGGTGCGCAAAGTGATTCGGGCTCTTCCTCCATCTTGGGAGATAAAGGCCACCACCTTGAAGGAATTGAACGACAAAGATGAGATGGACATCATTAGTCTCATTGGGAACCTAAAGACCCATGAGATGGAGAAGAAAGCAAGAGAAGAGGCCGCTCCAACAAAGAAGAAGTCCTTAGCTTTCAAGTCTTCATCCACTCTTGAAGACGATGAAGAAGATGAAGAAGAAGATGAGGAGCTCTCCCTCCTTGTGAGAAATGTCAAAAGGATGTACCGGAGGAACAAGCTCAACTTCCGGAGAAAATTTGAAGGCAAAGAGGAGAGGAAAATTATATGCTACAATTGCCGAAAGCCCGGACACATCATGGCGGATTGCCCGGAATTCAAGAAGAAGATGACCTCCTCCTTCAAGTCAAAGAAATCGGAAGAAAAGAAAGCGTACAAGGCAACTTGGGATTCGAAAAGCGAGTCCGAGGAAGAGGCGGATGTAGCAAATATGTGTTTCATGGCAAACACACCTAAGGTAACCCCTCAACCCCTTGATGATGAAGATGATGAGTTAAGTAAGGAAGTTCTTGTACATGCTTTTGTTGAACTTTCTGAAACTTATGATAACAAGAAAATTGAATGCTTTAAATTGCAAAAAGAAGTTGCTTTTCTCAAAAATCAACTTGCTATGGTTTGTAAAGAAAAGGATGACATTTCTTCTAATCTCACTTCTATTCAAAATGAGTTTAATGCCTACAAGGTTTCTTGTAAGGCTAAATTTCCTATTGTTGATGAAAAAGAAATTTCCTCTTTAAAACTAAAATGGTTGATTTTGAAAAGGTTTTGAAAGATTGTGCTTTTAACACTAAGAAACTTGAAGAAAAATTTTCTAAAAAGCACACATCACATGCTAAGATTTCTCATGCTCACACTACACCTAACACTTCTCATGCTCATGCTCACAAAGCTCATGCTCACAAATCACACACCCATTATGCTTTTAAATATGGTAGAGTATATAGATGCACATATTGTGGTAAAAATGGACATTTAGCTAAGTTTTGTTATGATCAATTAAATAGATCCAATAATCTTGTTTGGGTTCATGGTTCTAACCCTCAAGGACCCAAGAAAATGTGGGTACCAAAATCAAGTCCTAAATTGTTTGATGTAGGTACACACCAAGGCTCCAAGACGTAGGGAGCGGTGGTACCTTGATAGTGGTTGTTCAAGACACATGACGTGGGATATCAACAACTTTACAACCCTATCAAGGTACATGGAAGGTGGCTCCGTCACCTTCGGGGATGACTCCAAGGAACTATCATCGGTATAGGTAACATTCAAATTGGTGCATCTCCTATTATTGAGAATGTTGCTTTAGTTGAAGGTTTGAAACATAATTTGCTTAGCATTAGTCAATTTTGTGATCGTGGACTTAAAGTTGTTTTTGATGATTGTTCTTGCAAGATTTTTGATATTAAAACAAATGATTGTATTCTCACCGGTTTTCGTGATGATAATGTTTATATCATTGACATGCTTAATATTGAGTGTTCTACTAAATGCTTGAATGCTTTTGATGAAAACTCTTGGCTTTGGCATAGAAGATTAGGACATGCTTCTTTTGAACATCTTTCTAGGATTAATTCAAAGGAATTGGTGAAGGGTATTCCTTGCTTGAAGTTTGAGAAAGACCGCATTTGTGGTGCGTGCCAACTTGGGAAACAAACCAAGTCTTCCTTCAAACCAATCAAGGATATCATGTCAACTAGGCCTTTAGAATTAATTCATATGGATCTTTTGGACCTACTAAAACTAAGAGTTTAAATGGTAGTAGATATGCATATGTTTTGGTTGATGATTTTTCCCGTTTCACTTGGGTTTTCTTTTTGGAACACAAAGATCAAACCTTTTCTCATTTTAAGATTTTTCGAAAAAGGGTTGAAAAAGAAAAAGGTTTTCCGATTTTGAAAATAAGGAGTGATAGAGGTGGTGAGTTTGTAAACCAACTCTTCATGACTTATTGTGATGAAAAGGGAATTAAGCATGAAATGTCTTGTCCTAGAACTCCACAACAAAATGGAGTTGTAGAAAGGAAAAATAGAACACTTCAAGAGATGGTTAGGACAATGATAAGTGAATACGACCACCCTCAATATTTATGGGTCGAGGCCGTAAACACCGCATGCTATATATCTAACCGTATTTATTTGTGTAAAAATTCTTCCAAAACATCTTTTGAAATGTATCATTCTAGAAAACCTAATGTTGCTTATTTCAAAGTTTTTGGATGCAAGTGTTTTGTTTTGAATACTAAAGAGAATTTGGGTAAATTTGATGCTAAGGCTTATGAAGCAATTTTTGTTGGATATTCTACAACTAGTAAAGCTTATAGAGTATTCATTAGATCTTCTCGTACCATTGAAGAATCCATGCATGTTAAGTTTGAAGAATCTAATGTGTTTGTTGAGAATGTTGTAGAGATTGAACCATTAGGTGAAGACATGGAGAGACTATCCTTGAAGGACTCACCCGCTCAAGAAGAAAAGCTAGATTCAATTGGTGAAGTTCAAGAGGATAAAGAGAAAGCTCACAACCGCTTCCTAAAGCTTGGAGATACGCTACAAATCATCCTAAGGAGCTCATCTTGGTGATGCATCTAAAGGAGTCACAACGCGCTCCAAACTCCATGACCTATGTGGTAACTTTGCTTTCATTTCTCATTTTGAACCCAAAGGCATTCTCGAAGCCGAGACGGACCCATATTGGTTGCTTGCCATGCAAGAGGAACTCAATCAATTTGAGCGCAACCAAGTTTGGCACCTTGTTCCTAAACCCCACGATAGACCAATAATTGGTTCTAAGTGGATCTTTAGAAAAAAGATGGATGAGTCCGGAAATGTCATTAGGAATAAAGCTAGGTTAGTGGCCCAAGGTTACACTCAAGTTGAAGGAATTAACTTTGAGGAGACCTTTGCACCCGTAGCACGGCTTGAAGCCATACGGATGACACTACCTTTTGCATCTTTCAAAAATTTTAAACTTTTTCAAATGGATGTGAAAAGTGCATTTTTGAATGGTTTTATTATGAAGAAGTTTATGTTTCTCAACCTCCCGTTTTGTTGATCATGTTCATCTCGACTTTGTTTTTAAACTTGATAAAGCTTTGTATGGATTGAAACAAGCTCCAAGAGCTTGGTATGAAAGGCTTTCTAGTTTTCTTATTTCAAATGATTTTATTAAAGGCAAAGTAGACACCACTCTATTCACTAAGCATGTTGATAATGATATATTAATTGTACAAATTTATGTTGATGATATAATTTTTGGTTCTACTAATGAGCTTTTGTGCAAGGATTTTGAAAAGGTAATGCAACTTGAGTTTGAAATGTCTTCAATGGGTGAGCTCAATTTCTTCCTTGGACTCCAAATCAAGCAATTGCAAAACGGGATGTTCATAAGTCAAGCCAAGTACGCAAAGGAACTTGTAAAGAAGTTTGGACTTGAAGGCTCAAAGACTTGCAACACTCCCATGGCAACTACAACCAAGCTTGATAAAGATGACCAAGGTAAAAATGTTGATATTAAATTATATAGAAGCATGATAGGAAGTCTTTTATATTTAACGGCAAGTAGGCCGGATATCATGTTTAGTGTGTGTCTTTGTGCTAGATTTCAATCGTGTCCTAAAGAGTCCCATCTTATTGCGGTAAAACGCATTATTCGTTATATTAAGGGCACTATTGGGATGGGTCTATGGTATCCGAAAACCGGAGATTTCTCAATGACGAGTTATTCGGATGCCGACTATGCGGGTTGTAGAGTAGATAGAAAGAGTACTAGTGGGACATGTCAATTTCTTGGTAATTGTCTTGTTTCATGGTCCTCTAGGAAACAAAATTCCGTAGCACTCTCAACCGCCGAGGCGGAGTATGTTGCCGCAGGGGCTTGTTGTGCACAAGTCCTTTGGATGAAACATACTCTCCTTGATTTTGATTTGCATTTTGATCATATAAAAATATTTTGTGATAATACTAGTACTATATACATGACTAAGAATGCAAATCAACATAGTAAGACCAAGCACATTGAGATTAGATATCACTTTCTTAGAGATCATTTTGAGAAAGGAGATATAGATATTGATTATGTTTCCACGGATTTACAACTAGCCGATATTTTCACTAAACCACTTGATTTTGCTAGATTCTCGTTTATTTGTGGAGAACTTAATGTTTGTGTTATTGAATAGACATGTTTTTCATAACCCTTTTTGATGTATGACAAAAAGGGGGAGAATTGGTTTACATGGACAAAAATAAGTTCATTTGGTTTTGGTTCCATATGAATTTATATATTTTGGTTTTATGAGTTTTTGTTATGAGTCTTATGTTTATGACTTTGAGAACTCTTGTATTTTGTGTTTTATTGGTATTGTTTCAATTTGGTTTCAATTGGCATCAAGAGTATGTTTTTGTGTTTTTAATAAATTCTTGTGTTTTTTTATATAGCATAATTTAAGGGGGAGTCTTCTCCTCCCCATATTTTTGTCTATAGCCTATTTGTTTTGTCATCATCAAAAAGGGGGAGATTGTTGGCCCAAGAGGTTACACTCTCTTGTTTTGTGTTTTGATGATGACAAACCAAATAAGAGCTATTTGGTACTAATGAATTTGTTCAAGATAAGTTTCAGGTTTTGTACCATGTTTGGAGACCATTGGCTTAGCTTTTGCAAGAACTTGTAAGTTTCACATAGCAAGGAAGGCAAATTGCACAATCAAGGAAGGATCATAGAAGAGAAGGCACAAGCAAAGCATTGGATGGCTCAAAGACTTGAAGATTGCTCAAAGAGTATTTAATCATTGTATTTTTAGTTTTATAGTTTGTTAAAGAATAGTGGATAGGTTTGAAGCTCTATCACACACGTTTTTGCGCACATGTTTATTCCAAAATGTTTTCTTATAATTTATACAAAAACATTTTGTTTACAAGATTTGGCCTACAGATATATATTTGTGTTTTATACAAATCTATGTTCAAAACTATTTTTATCAAAATCAAAATCCCCTTTTATTTTCTCTTCAAAATCCTGATTTTTGACCTGAGCCAGTCGACCGAACGGTCGACCGGACCTATGACAGGTTGGCCGGTCGACCGTCCCAGTCGACCGTGGCTCTGGCTGTGCACATATCTGTGTGCACGTTGTATCGGTCGACCGACCGGTCGACCGACTGTAAGCAACTTTGCTCTCGGTTAGATTGGGTCGACCGGGCGGTCGACTGCTGGCCTGCAACGGTCACTTTTTTGAACTTGCGGTCGACCAACAGAGCCGTTTGAACAGTAACGGGCATTTTTTTCTGAGCTGTTTATTTTTGTCTTTTTCTCACTTAAGTGAGTTTAAATGACTTGTTTTGGGTTTAATATATTCTGATTAGCCTTAAAAATGTTTTATCTTCTAACCTAGCCCTCTCCTATAAATAGGGGTGTTTGGGGAGAGATTGGTTCACCTAATTATTACAAGAAAAATTTAAAAGTTTAAGGCATTCAAAAGAGCCTGGTTTCTTGGTTTTTGTGCTGAAATTCTCTCTCATTTTCTGAAGTGTTTTCAAGAATTCTCTGATTTCATTTTCTTTTCTCTTTACACACAAGAGCTTCATTCCTACTCATTGTTCTCTAAGGACCTTTTGTAAGGGAAGAGACAATTGAAAGAGAGAGTTTGTGGTCTTTTGACTACTCAGAATTTCCTTGTACTTGAGATTGTGGAGTTGGGTACTCCATTGTATTTGTGATCTTTGTGATAGTGGAAGTAGCTAGAATCCTTCTGGGGAAGGCGGGGAGTAGAGCTGGGTGCTCGAACCTCGATAACATATCTTTGTGTTTGCGATTGGTTTACTTTTCCTTGTCATTACTTATTGCTTGAGATTGTCTTTGCCATATTCATTTTCATTCATATTGTCAATCATTATCCTATACAACAAGGTTGCATTGCGCACCTCTAACTCATTTCACGAGGAAGCCGGAGGAAGGAGTTCAGATCCCTTAATAGGGAATTCGGCTCTTAGTCTTGTTTTGGGAGATTGTTGCATTACATTTGCATCACATTTTTTAAATTGCTCTTTGATTAGCATCATCACCTATTCACCCCCCCCTCTAGGTGATTTTCAATTAGCTTGTGGTCAAAGTCTACACTAAACCTCCCGTGGACAGTCTAATCAGTTAGGAGTCGTCTAGGTCCAGGAATCCTAGATAGCTTGGATTGATTTTTCTTTTATTGTTTGTTATTTTTCTTTTTCGCTGGTGTGATCGGTGCACGTTGTTTGTGACTGTATATGCAAGAGTGGTTCCGTGATCCAAATTCTGCAAGACTTGTTAGAATTTCTACACTTGCACTTACACAACCACTTGACACAATAGAAAATAACGTTTCACTTCAAGATCGATTCTATCCGATTCGTACCTCCCTGCCATCGTGCATTCTTCTTCCTGAACCAAATGGAAATCACTTCGAGCTAAAACCGCAATTCATTAATACACTTCCCCGATTTCATGGTCTAGAGTCTGAGGACGCGTACTTCTTCATTCGAGAGTTTGAAGAAGTATGTTTATTGATGAGAATTTCCCAGTTGACCGAGGATGCTGTTAGGTTACGGTTCATACCGTTTGCACTTAAGGACATTGCTAAGAAATGGCTTTACAATCTTCCCGTCAGTTCAATATCTTCATGGGATGATTTTGTAAAAGTCTTTCTTAAGAAATTCTATCCCATCCACAAAATAGCCCTCATGCGAAAAAATATCATGCAATTCAAGCAGGAATCACACGAACCGTTCTGGAGTATTTTGAGCGTTTCAAAGATCTTCTAGCCTTATGTCCTCGTCACGGTATAGAGAAATGGCGTCAATGCCAAATATCTATGATGGACTTGACTATCAAACGAAAACACTCCTTGAATCCATGTGCCAAGGGGAATTTTTGAAGAAAGATGAGAATCAAGGGTGGGATCTCTTTGAAGCCTTAGCTGAGAAAACGATTCAGTAGGAGTCATGCCCTGATAAACCCACTTCCACCACTTCCAGAACTGGTATGCACTCCATAGAATCCTCTATAGCTGCGGAAGCTAAGATCACACAATTGATGAAGAGGATAGAACTGCTTGAGTCAAGGGAAAATTGTGTGGTCAATCAGGTCAACCCATCACCTCTGATCAAACCAGGTTGCACCTACTGTCATGATCTCAACCATATTTTTGAGGAGTGTCCTTTGTATCAGCCCCAATCATATCAGGAGAACACGAATGTAGCTTTTACCAGACCCCCTCACAATCCATACTCCAACACATACAATTCGGGATGGCGAAACCATCCAAATTTTTTGTGGAGTCAGTCTGGTCCTGAGCATCATAGGCCACCAATTCCACATCCATATAATGCTCAGTCTCACCCATCCAGTTTCAATCGTAATGCACCGAATTTTCATCCACCACAGTCACAACCTTATCAAAGTCCACCACACTACCAATCACAATTCCAGTCTCCATATCATCAACATCCACCCCAGAATGATTCAGAAATATCAGAGTTGAGGAAAATGTTAGAAACCTTTACAAAGAACTATCATCAGGATATGAATAAAGTTCAGGTCCAAATTAGGCAATTGGCTAATTCAGTAAATGAGAGACAAAAAGGACTGTTACCAAACCAGCCATTGCCAAATCCCAAACATGAAGACACGGGCCCAAGTCATTGTCATGCTATTCATACCCTGAGATCTGGAAAACAGATAGACAATAAGGTTTCTAGTCAATCATCTCATCCAGTACCAAAGCCAACACCTCCTGTCCTAATGCAACCAGCTTCTGACAAACCATCCTCTAGTACAGAGCCATCCACTTCAAAAGCCAAGGGTAAAGAAAAGGTAGATGAGCAACCTTATAAGCCTAGTGTACCATTTCCAAATAGGCTTACAAATCACAAGTCAAATGCTCACATGGAGAAGATAAAAGAAATGTTCAACAAGGTCCAAATCAATGTCCCTCTTCTTGATGCCATACAACAAGTGCCATCATATGCCAAATTCTTGAAGGAAATGTGCACTAAGAAGAGGAAAACACAAGTCCCTAAGAAAGTCTTCCTAGCATCAACCATCAGCGAGTTGCTCTTTGGTCCAACTCCTATAAAATACAAAGACCCAGGGAGCCCCACCATTTCATGTATCATAGGACAGACTACCATCAATAGGGCACTACTTGATTTAGGGGCCAGCATCAATCTCCTACCTTTGTCTGTGTACCAACAATTAGGGTTAGACGATCTTCTCCCGACCCAAATGACCATACAATTGGCTGATCGTTCTGTCAAGAGACCCAAGGGGGAAATTCACGATGTCCTTGTCAGAGTTGGGGAGTTCATATACCCTGTTGATTTTGTAGTCCTTGAGACACAACCTGTGTCTAATTCCAATCAAAGGGCTCAAACTCCTGTCATTTTGGGACGACCATTCCTGGCTACAGCAAATGCCATAATCAATTGCCGGAATGGATCAATGAGGTTTACCTTTGGTAACATGACTCATGAACTGAATGTCTTCCACACACAGCCTCGTAAGACAAAAGATCAAACATTTGAGGTCAGCTTTGTTAAAGACAATTGTGAGGAAGTAAGTGAAGATTCACAAGATGAGTCACAATTTTGTGATTCTCTTAAAATGGAAAATCCTACTGTCCGAGTACCCTTTCAAAAGGGGAAAGTTGATTTGGATATTTTCACTTTCATTGAGCCAACTGTGACTGTATCCCAAGAGGATATAGTTCAAGAACCTCCAATTGACATATCCTTTGAAGACCTTTTCGCTGATGAGCTCATGTGTCTGGATGAGCCAACTCGGGGTAGGTTAACTGATTGTACACTTCCTAAGGAAAATGTTGACCTGAGTTTTGAAGAATTATATGGAGAGGAGCTGAAATTTCTTAACATTGGAAGTAATGAGATTCAGAGTGAAAGTGGTGATAAGGAATTCTTTAGGGAACATTGTGGTGAAATGCGGATGAATAATAATGAGAAATTGAAGCTGGAGATGCCTAGGGCTAAGAAAGTAATTGAACTCGTTTCCCAACCAAGCTCGCGCAAACAAACACACTGGAACGACGGGAAACGGGCTAGAGGAAAACGACCAAAGAAAAGCCTAGGTAATGGTCACACTTGTATATATTCCTTGTAAATAATTTTTTGCACTTTTTTGTAAATAAAAAAAAAACCTTTACCTATTTCATGCATCATTTTTATCTTGCATACATTGGGGACAATGCATGAGATAGGTATGGGGGGGTAGATTCTAACTTAGGATTTTTCATTTTCTTTTTAGGCTTTTTATTTTTATTTTTAGGATTTTCATTTTCTTTTAGGTTTTTATTTTATTTTTAGATTTTATCTTTCTTAGTAGATTTTCTATTTTCTTTTAGATTTTACTTTTTCTTTTAGAAAAAAAAAAAAAGAGAAAAAAAATTTAAAAAATAAGGAAATTCTTGATCCATGTTTAAAGAATCAAGCTTGAATTTAGGGATTAAAGAAGCTCTTAACTAAGATTTCTAATTATAAGTCGAAAAGAGGAGTTTTGTCAGATTTTTAGGTTAAGTAATAAAGGATAAGAAAGATTACTAGATTTTAATTCTTTCTTTAGGATATATACATTAAACATATTGAAGGATTAATCATAGACTTTGTGACTTTATTTACATATATATATATATATAATAAAAAAATATATAAAAAAAATATGTATATAAATAAATAATAAATACTTAGCCACTAATTAAGCTGGTTAGTCGTGCCTCAAGAAGCATTGCCAATCACGCCTAAAGGTGGTTAAGTCCTTAAATTCCTTCGTGGCCTAGTTTACTCGAGTCCTCGAACCCGAGGGATGTTTTCTCATCTGGTGCCCTAAGACCGACTGGTTTGGGAGTCATCGGTAAGAGGCTCGTTACAAGGGTAAATTAGAAAGCCTAAGGATGCTAAGGAAATGTAAATAAATAAATATTGTATATATAAAAAAGAAAAAAGAAAAAAATGTTATATATATTAGTAAATAAATGAACTTAGTCTAAGAAAAATCCTTCATATTTATAGATGTATATATCCTAGGATTGATGCAAAATCCGGTTTTTGATCTTTTCCCTAAAACTTAACCTAAGATGAAAACAAAACTCCAAATAGACGCCTATAAGAGGAATGAAAAGTTTAGGGTAACCTGAAACCTATAACTCAAGTAAGAATCTTTAAAACATGGATCAAAATTTTCACTAACCCTTTTATTTTTATTTATGGATTTTGTGGGTGCAATCCGCTGAAAACCCTCAGGAGACAACACTCCTCCTCTAGGGTAACCTAGAGGTTTAACGGCTTGTTGCACGTGCTCAGTGCAATCGTGTCACCTACGAAAGTGGTGTAATAATCTAGTTAGGATTTTCTTTTTCTTTCTTTTTTGCTCGAGGACGAGCAAAAGCTAGGTATGGGGGTGTGATTGTTATTCATTTTTGCATATTTTACCACATCCATACCATGCATATTGTAAAAAAAATGTGATTTTTTTAATCTTTTTCTCTCTATTTTTGCAGGTCCATATTCTAATAGAGAAAAGGCCCAAAATCCCTTTAATTATCAAGAATTAAAGGAGAATAAATTAAAGCCCAAAAGAGAGCCCAAAGGTTGAGCCCAGGATCTGGAGAAATCCACGCGCCAAGTCAGACTTCCAGAAGGTCCACGTGGCTAACAACCTGTAACAAACTCGCACCAGAAATCTCAGCCTCAACGGCCAAGATTTTGCCGCGTTTCCACGGCTTTTGCCGCATTTCCACGGCAGTTACAGGGCCGTTGAGCCCGAGATTTTCTCCACCTGCCTGATTCTGGAGCCTTCTTCTCTGAGCCTATAAATAGACCATCAGGGCCAGCGCAAAAAAAGAGAGGAGAGATGAGAGGATAGAGCTTGTATTTTGTAGGTTTTTTCTCTAGGATTTTTATTGCTCTAGTTCTTCTTCTTCCTCCTAGAAATTCTGCAAGAGAGAGATTGTGAGAGAGAGAAAGCTTGTGTAAATCAAGGTGTGACAACTTGTGAAGCAAGGTTTAATCCAATCTCCTTTCTCTACTTGAGCATTTTCTAGTACTTTACTTGCATTCTTTAATTCAAGCTTTACTTTCATTGCACTCTTATTCATGAATTGCTTTTCTTTTCTTGTAATGGCTAGTAGCTAATTTCTTCTAACATGACTAGCTAACAACTAATCTTGCTTAACTTCTAACTCTTGGGTGAATGCAAATTCTTCATCTTGCAATTGTTGAGTCTTCTTCATCCCCGATGGGTTACTTTCATGCTTGGCAATTTCTTGTTGTAATTCTCCATATGATTCATGTGTGCCTCATTTAGAGCCTTGTCTTTAGAACAAGTGCCTTGATGGAACATGGAGATGGATCACCAACCATATGCTATTTGTTGTACAACTTTTTTACTTCAATTAATTAATGTTGTATCTTCTTCCTTAGCATCCCTTGAGTGGCAACTCTTTTAATTCCACCATTGAAAGTCTATCTTGAAGGCCTATGACATCAATGAGGCTACAAGACAATTCCAAGAAGATCACCCGTCAATCAAGTGAGAAAGTAACTAGACCAACACGCAAGACAAACATATGCCGATGAATCAACATGAGGCAAGCATCACCCTAACGGAGATTAGTAAGTTAGCAAGTTAGTAATGTTAGCTAGTCATGGCCTTTCTCATTTAAAAGTCTTCTACAAGTTTTCATTCTTTTAGTATTAATTCCAAAGCAAATCTTGTCTTCGATTCTTTTCATTTTATTTCATAGTTTTCATTTCATGTACACACCAACCACCAATTCTTTCATTTCTTTTTTCATGTCTTTTGCATTCTTTTAAAACAAAGAAGAATCTTCATTTTCTATCTTCACATTAAACCGTAAAGCTTCCATCGTGAGCTCTCCCTGAGGATTCGACCCGTATAGCTTGTGCTACTACGGTGATTTGGAAAGGGTACATTGAACATATCGAATACATTTGTGGAGTAATCAAGCACCTAAGGTTGACTCTAAACCTTATCTCTTTTGTTGAATATCTGTGCAATCTACCACACTATCCTTTTCCTAATCAAGCTTCAAAGCATCTATTACAAAAAGTGAATACCATTATCACTGATGATAGCACGAGGGGTTCCGAAGCGTGAGAAAATATTCTCTTTCAAAAACTTTATAACAACTTTGTTATTATTAGTTTTACTTGGAATGGCTTCTACCCACTTGGACACATAGTCCACAGCAACCAATATGTAGTGGTCTCCAAATGAATTAGGAAATGGACCGATAAAGTCGATGCCCCAAACATCAGAATTGGGTGGAGGAGCATCATCTCGTTTCGAGATCCTTCCTACCATTTGGCATCTAGGGCACGTCTTGCAAAATTCATAAGCATCTTTGAACAAAGTAGGCCAATAGAACCCACTTTGCAGCACATTTTCAGCAGTCTTGCGGGGACCAAAGTGTCCATCGCATGCAAGTTCGTGACAGAAGAATAAAACACTCTTAATCTCTTCATCGGGAATGCATCTCCTAATAATTTGGTGAGAACAGTACTTAAAAAGATCGGTTCCTCCCAAAAGAAATACCAGACTTGAGATATATCATTTTTAGACCAATGAGATGGAGTTTGGTTTGTGACTAAGTAATTCACTATATCAGCAAACCAAGATTCTCTAAAGACGGTTAAGAGTTTTTCATCAGGAAAGTCATCATTTATGGCAATTCGTTGCATGGAGAGTTTGGGATACGTGAGAGATGGTCAGCAATGACATTTTCTATACATTTCTTATCTCGAATGTCGAGATCAAATTCTTGAAGAAGGAGGATCTAATGAATGAGTCGGGCCTTGGCATCCTTCTTCATCATGAGGTACCTAAGCGCAGAATGATCGGTGAAAATTGTGGCTTTGGACCCTTGTAGGTAGGGACGAAATTTCTCTAAAGCAAACACTACTGCCAAGAATTCCTTCTCAGTGCGTAGTTCATTTTAGCATTGTTGAGATTCCTACTACAGTAGTAAATCACGTGCTGCTTGTTATCAATGCGCTGACCTAGGACAGCGCCTATTGCAAAATCAGAAGCGTCAAACATGATTTCGGATAGCTTAGACCACTCCGGTGCAGATATAATTGGTGCAGAAATAAGCTCTTTTATTAAACTTCTCCCAAGAATTTATACATTCATCATCGAAAGTGAAGGACACATCTTTAATTTAACAGATTAGTCAAGGGTCTAGCAATCTTGCTAAAATTCTTGATAAATCTTCGATAGAAGCTGGCGTGTCCTAAGAAGGATCGAATATCCTTAACGCATTTGGGCATGGAAGGCTTAGTAATAACCTCAATCACGGCTCTATCCACTTCAGTTCCTTTCATAGAGATTTCATGACCCAAGACAGTTCCATTATTGGCCCAAAGACCCATCGCTCTAGTTTTGATGATGATTAACTCATGTAGTTATAGTACTAATGATCTTGTGTTTATTTAGTTTCAGAAATTTGATCAAGATCTTAATTGGTGTTTGGCTCCAATAAAGGAGTTTTGGAGCTAACACATGTTGATTCAAGAGCTCGCGTATCAAGTTCGCATCAAGTACTCAAGAGGAGTCTAGCTTATGGATCAAGGTTTAAGTTAAGATGGAAAATAAGATTTTCAAGAGAAGATTTTCAAGAAGACTTGTGTTATATTTGTAAGTGTCAAGATTTATTTTTTTAGATAAAATGTAAAGGATAGATTAGTTGTAGGTTGCTCAAGTTCATGCACACACACAAAAGATTTATGTGTTTTCATAAAATAGTTTTGATTTTAGAAAATACCGTTTTGGTTTTTGATCTTTAAAATATACATGCTTATGTTTCATGATTAGAGTTCATCAAAACAAGTTTATATGGTTTATATGTGTTTTTGATTTCATCCATACACATTGTTGATTCAAATATTTAGAAAACTTATTTGATATTTTCTTTATCATGTGTTTGAGTTTTGGATTTATCAAAACTATTTTAGAGCTTATTATCAAAAACATAGATATTTCATATTATATGTGTATTGGATCATATCCATAAATACTAAGATTCAAAAGTGTTTAAAATATCTTGTTTTTGTATTTGGAGAAGTTTTGAAAAATCATTTTTCAAATTAAAGATGGATTTTGAAAAATACAGATTTTTATTCTAGGCAAAATTTCTATATTACAAAAATGATTCAAAATGTTTGTATTATGTATTGAGTTTTGATCAAACATGTTTGTACATTAAAGTATTTCAATGAACTTATTTTTGTAAATTTTATGCGATTTTATGAGAATTTATAAGGTTTTATAATACCAAGTTTTAATGCCCAAAAATGGCTGACCAGGCCTTCTGCCGGTCGACCGCGATAGAAGTCGGTCGACCAATGTGCACAGACATGCACAACTATTTTGGCTGGTGGGCCGATCGACCGACCCTGTCGACCGTCTAGAGAGCTTTGCTCTCTAGATCAGCCCCCGGTCGACCGGGCGGTCGACCGGTAGGTCAAAGCCCTGGCACGATTGACCGGCAGGCTGCAACAGTAAAAAAATTTGACCGTTGGCTGGTCGACAGGACCGATAGTAGGATTTCCTGCTGAGTTGGCTCCAATGGCTATATTTTGAAGCCTATTTATATAGGGCTGTTTTGGGCTGTTTTCATCAAGATTTTGAGTGGGTTTTCAAGCTAGTTTTTCTCACTCTTTAAGAGGTTTCCTCCACTTTTTTAGGGCAAATACTTCCATATTAAAAGGAGAGTTTTTAAGAGTGATTTTCAAAAGAGATTTCTTGAGTTTTTCCTTCACTGCTCTATCTAGTTTTTCTCCCACATTATTGAGCTATCCATTGCTATATCAATCCTCTAGGGATCTTGTTGTGAGAGTGTTTTTGGTGATCCAAGTGTAGAGATCACCAAGTATTCATTCTTGTATTTGAGGAGGCAAACTTGGAGTTCGTGTTGTTTCGAGTTCTTGTGGGAGCTCGGTGTAGAGGTGCGACCTCGGCAAGCTAGTGTGCTTGCATGTGTTTGTTCTTGCGGGAACGAGTGAGGAACTTGCGAGTCCGGAGTTCTAGTGTGAACTCGTTGTAGGTATTGCGGGACCGAGTAATCTTGCGGGATCAGGTTTTAGTGAAAATACTTCATAGTGTTGAAGGCGGGGACGTAGAGCAAGGGTGCTCGAACCTTGAAACAAATCTCCCGTATTTGTGATTGCTCTCTCTCTCACTTGTATTTTTAAATCTTGCATGCTTATATTACTTATCACTTTATATGCTTGATATATCTTGTGTCTTATTGATATATGCTTGGGATTATTTGCTCACACTTGTATTCAACCAAGAGAGCCATAGTGGCACCTCAACTCTTAATCTAGAGGAATCTTGAGGAAATAGTCCAGAGCCCTTCACCGAAAATTCAGCTACACTCTTGTGTTATACTTTGTGTGTTTTGCTTAATAGTTTTAGTTTACTTAAATAGTTTTTAATTCCGCATCATTAGCATTAGAATAGCTTTTACACCTATTCACCCCCCCCTCTAGGTGTATTTTCAATTGGTATCAGAGCTTGGTGCTCTTGATTGGGTTTAACAACCTAGAGTTAAAGATCCTCATTTTAGCTAATCACAATATTTGTACACACACATATGGATTTCATGACACCTCCCATATTTGATATTCTTAACATCCAAACTTGAAAAGTTAAGATGTCAATATTCCTCAAAGCCCTAGGGATTCATGTTTATTTTGCCACTATTAAAGATTCTTACCTTTTAAATGGCAAACATCTTGAGGCTAACACAAAAGCCCTTCATGCTTTAAAGAGTATCCTAAATGATGATTATTTATGTAGGGTTGCTAACTTTGATTCGGCTTTTGTAGTATGGAACACACTTATCTCCCTTGGTAAATGATTAGTCCCTAATTTGCATAATTTTCATCACATGTCACATTTAATTGATAAATAAATTCTGCTAATAATCCCTTACTTGCTTCATTCTAGGTCCATGGTGTGCAATGGAGAAGAAGACCCTAAAATCACCATTTAATGGTGATTAATGCCTATTAAAGATAGCCATTGACCTAGAGAGGTGAATCTGCTCAAATCAGGGGCGGAAAAGACAAAACCGGGCATCAGAACTGACAGGGGGACAACCAGGCGGCGCGCAGCAGGCGGCGCTGCGCGCGCCGCTTCGGGTCACATCCTGTCCCCAGGCTCCCCTTTGCCCTAGTACCTATAAATACCCCCCCTGGGGTCTTCAGTGAGGGGAGATTGGAATTTTGGCAAAAATTTGTAATCTTGTTTTAGTTTGTTGTAGTTGTTGTTCTCCTTCTTCTAGTTTTAGGTCTTAGCCATTAAAGAGAAAGAGAGAGAGTGTGTAAAGAGTTGTATTTGAAGGGTGACAAGATAATACAAGTACTACTTCTCTTCCTTCTTTCATTTACTTGTCTTTGCATTTACTTTTACATCTTTGTTGTAGTGTAACTCCCCCTTTCCCTTTTACCCCTTTTTCTTTGTTGTTTCTTTTACCTTGATGGCTAACTAACTTTTCCATAGCATGGCTAACTAACTACTACCCACTAATTTCTAACACTTGTTTGATAACCTGTATGAATCAATAGTGCCAAACAAGCCTTGTGCAAATGAGAGCTATGGCATCTTAAGATGAGGGTTCTAACTCTAATTTATCTACAAGTATCTACTTTCTTATATTTCATACTTAATTCGTTTTGATGATCTATGAGTTGTGTTTTACTTGTTAGACTCTTTTTCCTTTTAACTTTGCCGATACAAATAGTGCACTCGAGTCTTCCCTTATTCTCGCCTTCTATCGGATCTTGATATGGGAATGTCCGAGTTTTTGCCGTGTAAGGTTAAGTTATAGGATGAACTCTCACTCGATTTCCACGTGATTAGTTCCAATGCACAAGTGTCGTGTTTGCCTATGATCCATCGTGAGGCTATCTTCAAAAAGTTAGAAGTTAGTAGGAGCACTTAGTAGAAAGTTAGCCATGCATCTTTACAACTAAGAAAAAGATCACTTTTACAAACCACCAAACATTTCCAACAATTTCTAAAATACTTGTTTTCACTTTTCAAATTCTTTATTTGGAAACAAGAACTTTCTTTCTTCTTGAACTTTGAAAGCCGCATCAAGCTTCTATCGCTCTCCCTCCTTGTGGATACGACCCGTATAGCCACTTTGCTACTACGGAAAGAATCGCAAAAGCAGTAACATCAACCCACACTTTCTTCTCTCATTTTAGTACTTGCTTTTTGCCGATCAAATTTTGGCGCCGTTGCCGGGGAGGGAACGGCTTTATTGTTCACTACTAAAGATTGTTCTTTTTCTTTTTGTGTAGGAGAAGTACCAAGGAGCTCACTTTCAAGGGAAGCAAAAGAGGTGGCCAAGGACATTGCGCGAGGATTTATTTGCCCTCGGAAAATTCGTGTAAAAACGAGTTTTTCCGATTGAAGTACTAACATACTTGTTTGCAGGGTTGCCGAGCGCCGCTAAAAAAAAAAAAGTGCTTTCAAAATTTCTAGTTTCCTTGGATGCTTCACCATATGCATGTGTAATAAATTCAACAGAAATTTACTTGTTGCTTAATTAAAAATTGGATTAGACTTTTGCATTTAGGGCACGTGTCTATTTCAATTCATTTCAATTTATGTTAAAGAGTGCTGGAGACAAGGTACGTGTGCATTCATATAAAATAGGACCAACATTTTGAAGTGATTTACCGCTTTGAGTGTTACCATGTTGTGAATAAACTGTACACTTGCACAATTGACTTTAAGGGCAAAACCCAAATAAACAAGATAAGGTGGGATTTCATCACCCTTCCTTAGCCCAAAAACCATCTCCAAGTGCACTCACACTTTCCCAAGCCTTAACTAAAATCAATAGACGTTGGCCCTAGGGACATCTCGGACTCACTAAGAGATTAACCGAGGTTGGAAATTGTAAGAACTTTACTCCTGCAAAATCGGTGTCTAAGGAAAGTGGATTTAGAGGTAAAGCCTCGAAAGCTCCGTGGTTTGGCATAATTAGGCCCGTGGCTCCGCCCGGATACCTCCCCCCGAGCTTTGCCCTTTCCTGGCCGATTAGCTTGTAGTCGAGTTCCTGCAACAACCTTCCCGGAGAATCGACCAGTTAGGAGTCGTCTAGGTCCAGGTACCTTAGACTAAGGCTTGTGGTTGTTTTTGATTTCTTTTGTTTGTTTTTCACTCTTTTCGATTGTTTGTTGTTTTCACGTTGGTTGTGGTGTGCTGAATGCAAGAGTGGGTGAGAGATCCTTCAACTTCCAGATTAACAAGAAACACTTCTCTACCTTTGCATCCAGAACCGGTGATGGCGTCACTTCAGGATAGATTTTACCCGATCAAAACTTCGCTTCCTTCTTGCATAAAACTTTCTGAAGCAAACGGAAATAACTTTGAGTTAAAGCCCCAATTCATTAACACTCTTCCCAAATTTCATGGTTTAGAATCAGAGGACGCATGCTTCTTTGTTAGGGAATTTGAAGAAGTATGCCTTATGATGCGAATACCCCAGCTAGGAGACGATACCGTTAGGTTACGTTTCATCCCTTTCTCCCTAAAGGACCTAGCTAAGAAGTGGTTGTACAGTTTGGCAGCAGATTCAGTCACGACGTGGGATGATTTCGTCAAGGCTTTCTTGAAGAAATTTTACCCAATTCACAAAACTGCCCTCATTAGGAAGAACATCATGCAGTTTAAGCAAGACCCGAGCGAACCATTTGGAGATACTTTGAGCGATTCAAAGATCTCCTCGCTCAGTGCCCTCATCATGGCGTGGAGAAATGGCGTCAGTGCCAGATTCTCTACGATGGTCTAGATTATCAGACTAAGACCCTATTAGAAACGATGTGTCAGGGAGGGTTCTTGCAGAAGGATGAGAATCAGGGTTGGGATTTGTTTGAGGATTTAGCGGAGAAAACCCTGCAATGGGAGCCAGCCTCGGAAAAACCTAGGAATTCACAATCTATAGCTTCAAGAGGAGGGCTCCTATCCCTAGAATCATCCATAGCTGCCGAGGCTAAGATTGCTACCCTGATGAGAAGGATAGAGGCTCTGGAAACAAAAGAGCCTGCTAGTGTCAACCAGATCAACCCACCACCGATTCACAATCCGGGTTGTTCATATTGTCAGGCACCGAACCATGTCTTTGAAGAGTGCCCTATTTTCCATGCCCAACAAATACCACCGGAACACATGAACGCGGCTTACTCACGGCCGCCTCACAACCCCTACTCGCAGACCTACAATCCCGGCTGGAGGAATCACCCAAATTTCTCCTGGGCCCCAAACAATCCTCCCAGGCCTAATTTTTCCAACAACTTTCACCATCCTGCTCCTCTACCACCTTTTCCTAGTCAAGCCCCTTCTTCCTCCTCCCAAAGCTCTCCAATGGAAAAGAAAATCAGTAAATTGGAGGAGAGCATAGAGGCTTTCATTAAGTCCCAAGCTGCCTTCATGCAGAACCAGGGACAGACCCTGAATAGTCATTCACAGGCCATATCAAGGTTGGAATTGCAGATGAGCCAGTTAGCTAGCTCCCTAAGTGAAAGACCTAAGGGTACTTTGCCTAGTCAGCCATTAGTTAACCCAAAAACCTCCAACCAAGCATATGAAGTTCAGGATCCATCAATTAACCAGTGTAATGCTGTTCACACACTGAGATCTGGAAAGAAGGTAGATAACCAGGTCTACCAGCAGAAGAGTCCAGTCCATCCTGATCCCACTAAAGCCTCCACCTCTGCTAGTTCCTCCCAATCTGCTCCACAGACATCTGACGAGGACAAAGCTGCTGAACAAGTTCACAAGCCTGTAGCACCCTTTCCCAATAGGCTTAGGAACAATAATAAAAATATGCACATGGAGAAAATGCTAGAGATGTTCAACCAGGTTAAGTTAAATGTGCCACTTCTAGACGCTATCCAACAAGTCCCGGCTTATGCCAAATTTCTGAAGGATATGTGTACTAAGAAGAGAATGACCAATGTGCCCAAGAAAGTGTTCTTGGCCACTAACATAAGCGAAATTCTGTCTGGTCCCATTCCGGTGAAATACAAGGATCCCGGATGTCCCACCATTTCCTGCACCATAGGACAGACTGAAATCAGTAGAGCGCTTCTTGACCTGGGAGCAAGTATCAACTTGCTACCTCTCTCAGTATACCAGCAACTTGGGTTGGGTGAGCTAAGCCCAACTCGAGTCACCATTCAGCTAGCTGACCGATCTGTGAAGATCCCAAAGGGGGAAATCACAGATTTCCTCATCCGGGTCGGGGATTTCATTTACCCGTTGACTTCATTGTGCTTGAGACCCAACCTGTGTCCAATCTTAGATCTCAAACTCCCGTCATCTTAGGGCGCCCATTCCTTGCTACAGCCAATGCCATAATCAACTGTAGGAATGGGTCCATGCGATTAACTTTCGGAGACATGACGAAGGAAGTCAATGTCTTCAATCATGGAAGACAACCTAGGGATGTCAATGATCAGACATTTGAGGTCAATTCTATTAAAAACCTGACCAGTGAACATGAGGAATGCATGGAGATAGAAGCTGAGGCAGAGTTTGATCTGGAGGCTGAGGATTTTAATCTAGACCAGATCGTGGATTCAGCAGTGGATTGGGCATCAAGCCCCAGTGTACCCCATCTTAGGATCGAAAGCCCAGAGATTCCCTCCAATGAAGCAACACCTTCCCTAGAGTTGAAAGCCCTGCCTGAACATCTCAAGTACGCCTACCTGGGCTGAAAGGACACCTTGCCAGTCATCATAGCATCCCACCTGACTGAGCAATAAGAGGACAGCTTAATGTCTATTCTGAAAAGACATAGGGAAGCCATTGGATGGACGATGAAGGACATCAAGGGAATAAGTCCAGCAATAGTACAAAACAGAATCCATTTAGTCGATGAAGCAATCCCTAGGAGGGACCCACAACGTAGGCTTAACCCTCTCATGCAAGAGGCGGTGAAGGCTGAAATTCTGAAACTATTAGATAATGGGATTATTTATCCCATTTCTGATAGCCAATGGGTTAGCCCGGTTCATGCGGTCCCAAAGAAGGCTGGCTTTACGGTAGTAGAAAATGAGGAAAAAGAGCTGGTACAAACAAGATTGCCTACCAAGGTTCGTGTTTGTATCGACTACAGGAAGTTGAACGCTGCTACCCGTAAAGACCATTTCCCGCTACCCTTCATCGACCAAATGCTTGAGCGTTTGGCTGGACATGAGTACTACTGCTTTCTGGATGGGTACTCGGGATACAATCAAATCCCCATTGCTGCAGAAGACCAGGAAAAGACAACGTTCACTTGCCCGTTCGGAACCTTTGCTTATAGGTGATTGTTACACATATTTGCATATTATATCGCCTTCATATCATGCATTTTATATATAAATATGTGATTTTTACCCCTTTTCTCTCTAATTTTGCAGGACCACCACTTAAAGAGAAAAAGCCTTTGAATCACTTTAATTAGTGATAATTAAAGGGGTTAAATCAAAAGAATCCAAGATTTGAATTCAAAATCAGTTGAGATCCGCGCGCCTAACAAAGATTCCAGAAGACCACGTGGCTAACCAACTTGTAACAACCCTGTAACAGAAAGTTGTTAGCTAACAGACTCTCAACGGCCGCGCCTTGCCGCCCGGGCGCGGCAATATCTGGGCCGTTGAGCCCCGGATTTTGTGGCAACGGTCAAGGATCTAGAGGCTTCTCATGGATTGCTATAAATAGGTGGCCAGGGTTCGTGCGCGAAGGCAGTGAAGAGAGAAAGAAAATTAGAGATTTGTTGTAATTTTTGTTCTAGGTTTTTAGTTCTCTTCTCCTTCCTCCTTGAGTTCTAGACAAATTGAGAGAGAGATTTCAGTTTGAGAGCTTGTAATCAAGAGAGTGACACTCTTGAATCAAGGATTAATCAATGGAGCTTTCATCTTCTCTTTGCAAGACTTGAGTATGCTTTCTTTTATATGCTTTAATTTCTTGCATTTAATTCTAGTTCTACTTTAATTGCTTAGATCTTTGCTTTCTATGGAGAATTGTAGCTTTGTTATTAGTTTAATGGAGGGCTAAGTTCTTGTTGCATGGCTAGCTAAGACTCACCTCGCTACTACTATCTCTTGGTTGATTGTCTACTTCAATTCTTGCATAATTCTATGTTTCTTGTGAACTCCAATGAAGTATGGTTGTATCCTTTGGTAATGGCTTATTAGATCTCCATATGAATTATGTGCCTCTTATAAGAGCCTTTGATGAAACATAAGGATGGATCACCAAGGATGTGTCACTTGTGTAGCAAGATCAACTCATGTACTTCAAGCTAACTTTGTAGTTAAGCTATGAATGTTCAAAAGAGTTTTTGATTCTTCTAACCCTAGCACTAATTGAGTACTAATCCTAGAGTTCCTCAATGAACATCTATTAAGAGAGCCTATGATTCAAGATGAGGCTTCAAGTTAACAACAAAGGAACACTAGTCTTCAACAAGGGAAACAACACTTGAATATGCAAGTTATCTTTAAATTGCCTATGATTCAATATGAGGCAATCTTGCAATCAACATAGAGTTAGTATGTTAGCAATGAGGTGTAGTTAGGCTAGCCATGCATCTTTCTATCAAAAGAGTTTACACACTTTCTTCTAGCATTCTTTTCTTTACATTACACTTCATTCTTTTCATTTCTTCTTCCACAATGAACCAATCCACCATTTCTTGTACATTTCTTGCAATTGTGTAATTAACAAAGAAGAGATCTCGTTTCTTTTTCTCACTCATATCGTAACGCTTCCACGCTAGCTCTCCTTGTGGTTCGACTCGGTATAGCTATATGCTATAGCGAAAGATTGGACAAGGTATATCAAATACATATTTGAAGTGAACAAGAACCAAAGGTTAACTCTAAACCTTATCTTTTCTACCTAATTTTTGTGCAAGAACTTCACATACCTTGTTTTTACCAATCAATTTTGGCGCCGTTGCCGGGGAGAGCAACGGTATTTGCTTTGAAAGTGAGAAACTAAACGATAATTCTTCTCTGTTGCAGGTACAGGTTGAAGAAACAGAAAATCTTGCATTGCAGTAACATATAAGCGGACCTGGGCCTCTGCTCTCGAAAGCAGAGACCAGGATCCCTCTGACTTGCCGCGTTCTGCCGCGCGGGCGCGGCAAGAAAGAGTTGACTACTAACCAGTTTTCTGCAGGGCTTGCTTCTCTGCAAAATACAACTGCTGCTATATTTTAAATCTTGTTTTCTTCACCTGAGATCTGCTAATCAACAGTAAAAAATTTGTTGTAATTGTTAAAAATTGTTTAGACATTTGCATACTAGGCACGTGTCTTTCAATTACTTTACATTTACTGTTGAAGAGCGCGTGGGACAAGGTACATAAGCATAGCATATAAACTAGGACTCACTCATTGTTTGATTTAATTCCGCTTTGAGTGAACCTTGTTTGTTGATATCGTACACTTGCACTAATTGACTCTAAGGGCAAATCCCATAACAAAGATAAGGTAGGGATTTTATCACCCCTTCCTTTGCCCACAAACCATTTTCCCACGTACTCACAATCCTAAGCTTCTAAATAAAAAATTGCTAGACGTTGGCCCTAGGGACATCCGGACTCATCTAGGAGATTTCCTACGGGGGAAAAGTGTTGGAAAGTGACTTTTGTAAAATCGGTGTCTAGGAAAGGGGTTGAGGGCCAAAAGCCCGAAGATTGTTGGTTACTTAATTAAGGAACGTCTTCGGACGGAAAACCTCCCAACAACCTTACCCTTCCCTGGCCGATTTGCTTATAGTCAAAGTCCACACCAAACCTCCTGTGGACGATCTATCGTTAGGAGTCGTCTAGGGCAGAAAACTTAGAAGCTTGGATTGATTTTTTCTTTTTTTTCTTGATTGTTATTTTTCATTTTTTGACTGTGTGAAAGGTGCACGTTGATTGTGTAATTGTATGCGAGAGTGGTATCGAGAACCAATTTCTTCTAGGCTTGTGAGAACTTCTACACTGCCACATACACCACCACTCGACACAATCATGACCAATAACGTGTCGCTGCAGGACAAGTTCTATCCTATCCGCACATCAATTCCTTCTTGTATTCTCCTCCCGGACACTAATGACCATAATTTTGAGTTGAAACCTCAGTTCATAAACACTCTTCCACGATTTCATGGATTAGATTCTGAGGATGCTTACGTCTTTATACGAGAGTTTGAAGAAGTATGCCTCATGATGAGGATTTCCCAGTTGACAGAGGATGCTGTAAGACTTAGATTCATCCCGTTTACACTAAAGGATATTGCAAAGAAGTGGCTGTACAGTCTTCCTGTCAGCTTAATCTCTTCATGGGATGAGTTCGTTAAGGTCTTCCTTAAAAAATTCTATCCTATCCATAAAACAGCCCTCATGCGTAAGAATATAATGCAATTCAAACAAGAACCCAATGAGCCGTTCTGGAAGTACTTTGAGCGCTTTAAGGACCTAGTAGCCCTGTGTCCCCATCATGGTATAGAGAAATGGCGTCAATGCCAGATTATCTATGATAGACTGGACTATCAGACTAAGACTCTCCTTGAAACTATGTGTCAAGGAGAATTTCTTAAAAAGGATGAAGACCAGGGCTGGGACCTTTTTGAGGCTCTAGCGGAGAAAACTATCCAGTGGGAATCCTGCTCTGAGAAACCCACACCAACAACTTCCAGAACTGGTTACACTCTATAGGATCCTCGATAGCTGCAGAAGCTAAGATAACTCAGTTGATGAAGAGGATTGAATTGCTAGAATCCAGGGAAAATTCCGTTGTTAGTCAAGTCAACCCATTATCAGTAGCTAGCCCATCACCTATGGCTAGCCCTGCACCTACAATTCACCCGGGTTGTACTTACTGCCATGATTTGAATCATGTGTTGGAAGAGTGTCCAGTGTATTACTCTCAAAATTTTCAGGAGAATACGAATGCCATGTACACCAGACCCACCTACAATCCTTACTCCAAAACCTATAATCCGGGATGGCGAAACCATCCGAACTTTTCTTGGAGTCAGTCTAGTACTGAGCAGTAGAGACAACCATTTCCACAACAATACCCTGCTCAGTCTCAGTCTCATCCACCGACTTACCACCAAAACCCACCAAATTTCAATTCATATCAGAGTCCACCCAGATTCCAACCATATCAAAATTCTGTGCCATATCAAGCTAATTTTCAACCCCAGTATCAACAACAACAACAGCATCAACCACCCAATCCTTCAGATAAGAAAATTTCCGAGTTGGAGAAAATGATTGAAACCTTGTCTAAGACCCAAGCTGCAATGATGAACAATCAGCAGCAGGATATGAATAAATTACAAATCCAAATAGGACAGTTGGCTAATTCCCTAACTGAAAGGCAAAAAGGAATGCTGCCTAGCCAACCTGTGCCTAATCCCAAAGCTCATTTTCCTCTGCACGAAGTTGAAGACTTGGGACCCAGCCAAAGCCAATGCCAAGCCATTCAAATCCTTAGGTCTGGAAAACAAGTAGACAACAAGGTCTCAAATCAGTCTCCAAAACCTGTGTCAAAACCATCACCTTCTGTTCCAATTCTACCTGTGCAAAAGAGTCCTTCTTCGAGTTCACAACCATCCACATCCCAGTCTAAAGGAAAAGAGAAAGTTGATGAGCAAACTTATAAGCCTGTTGTCCCATTCCCAAATAGGCTTACAAATCATAAGAATAATGCTCACATGGAGAAGATAAGAGAGATATTTAACCAAGTACAAATCAATGTCCCTCTCTTAGATGCTATTCAACAGGTACCAGCATACGCCAAATTTCTGAAAGAGATGTGTACTAAAAAGAGAAAAGCAAATGTCCCTAAGAAAGTCTTCTTGGCTTCCAACCTAAGTGAATTGCTTAATGGTCCAATCCCTGTGAAGTACAAAGATCCAGGGAGCCCAACCATTTCTTGTATCATAGGGCAGACCACTGTAAATAGGGCTTTGCTAGACTTGGGCGCAAGCATCAATCTTCTTCCCTTTTCCGTGTACCAGCAGTTAGGGTTAGGCAACCTTCGTCCAACCCAGATGACTATTCAATTGGCTGACCGCTCTGTTAAGATTCCCAAGGGGGAAATTACGGATGTTTTAATACGGGTGGGGGAATTCATTTACCCCGTGGATTTTGTTGTTCTTGAAACACAACCGTACATAACCACAGAGCGCAAACACCTGTCATTCTAGGACGTCCTTTCTTAGCCACCGCAAATGCGATAATCAACTGCCGAAATGGATCGATGCAGCTGACGTTCGGAGATATGACGAAGGAGGTGAATGTCTTCCGTCTGGGGAAGCAGCCAAGGGATGTGGAGAATGAATCTTTTGATGTTAACTTGATAGAAGGGTTAACCAGCGAACACGTGGAGGAGATGGAATATGAATCTGAAGAGGAATTTGAGTTAGAATCTGATGACCTAACTCTTGATCAAATTGTTGAAAGGACTACTAATTCCACCCTATTCTTCCCTTGCACCATGAGCAACCAGTTATAGATCCAGTCCCTTCTGCTGAGCTTAAGGTTCTTCCTGGTCATCTCAAGTACAAGTACTTGGATGAAAAAGAATCCTTTCCAGTAATAATTGCATCCAATCTTACGGAACAACAAGAAGAGGACCTTCTGAATGTGCTAAGGGAAAATAGAGAAGCCATTGGTTGGACTATGGCTGATATCAAGGGGATTAGTCCTTCCATTGTCCAACATAGAATTCACTTGATGGAAGATGCTAAGCCTAAAAGAGACCCACAGCGGAGACTTAACCCAATTATGCAAGAAGCTGTTAGATCGGAGATTCTGAAACTATTAGACAATGGGATCATATATCCCATATCAGATAGTCAATGGGTTAGTCCAGTTCATGCTGTGCCTAAGAAAGCTGGCTTTACTGTTGTGGAGAATGAGAATAAAGAATTAATACAAACACGTCTTCCAACGAAGATTCGAGTTTGTATTGATTATAGGAAACTGAACACCGCCACACGTAAAGACCACTTCCCTCTTCCATTTATCGATCAAATGCTGGAAAGATTGGCGGGGCACGAATATTACTGTTTCCTGGATGGATATTCAGGATATAATCAGATCCCAATTGCCCCGAGGACCAAGATAAGACAACCTTCACCTGTCCGTTTGGAACATTTGCATACCGAAGGATGCCCTTCGGCCTTTGCAATGCTCCAGCAACGTTTCAACGTTGCATGTTGAGCCTGTTCTCGGACATGGTGGAGAAATTTTTAGAAATTTTTATGGATGACTTTTCGATATATGGGGATTCATTTGAGCAGTGCTTGTACCATCTGAAGTTGATTTTGCAACGATGCACAGAAAAGAATTTGACACTTAATTGGGAAAAGTGTCATTTCATGGTCAAGCACGGAATTGTACTGGGACACAAGATATCAAGAATAGGAATCGAGGTTGACAAGTCGAAGGTGGAGGTTATTACAAAGCTCACTGAACCACAATGTTTAAAGGACATTAGATCTTTCTTAGGGCACGCTGGTTTCTATAGGAGATTCATTCAAGGGTTTAGCAACATTGCGAGACCTTTGACAAATCTCCTAGGGAAAGATGTGCCCTTCATTTTTGATGAGGAATGTCACAAATCATGGAAAGAGCTTAAGGATAGACTTGTCTCTGCGCCGATCATCTCTGCACCAGACTGGACCAAACCATTTGAGATCATGTGTGATGCCTCTGACTTTGCTATAGGCGCTGTTTTAGGACAGCGTATTGATAATAGGCAGCACGTGATCTATTATGCTAGCAGAACGCTAAATGATGCCCAACTCAATTACACGACCACTGAAAAGGAATTTTTAGCGGTTGTTTTGCGTTGGAGAAATTTCGACAATATCTGCTAGGGTCCAGGACCATAATTTTTACTGATCACTCCGCCCTGAGGTACTTGATGCAAAAGAAGGACGCTAAGGCAAGATTGATTCGATGGATCCTTCTTTTGCAAGAGTTTGACTTGGAGATAAAAGATAAAAAGGACGTTGAGAACGTGGTTGCGGATCATTTGTCAAGAATCCCGAACGCACCTCATGAGAAAATACCGATTAATGAAGACTTTCCTGACGAGCACATTCTCGAGATACGTGGAGAGCCCTGGTATGCCGATATAGTGAATTACCTGGCTACCAGGCAAATTCCTTCCCATTGGTCAGGACAAGACAAACATCGTTTCCTGAGACAAATGCGGTTCTTCTTTTGGGATGAACCGTATTTATTTAAGTACTGTCCTGACCAAATTATACGGAGATGCCTTCCAGAGGATGAACATCAGAGTGTTTTGACATTCTGTCACAAGTTAGCTTGCGGTGGACACTTTGGTCCACGGAAAACTGCGGAAAAAGTGCTTCAGAGTGGATTCTATTGGCCCACTCTCTTTAAGGATGCCTATACCTTTTGCAAGCTTTGTGATAGATGTCAAATGACGGGTCGTATTACACAAAGAAACATGATGCCCTCACACCCATCTTGGAAGTCGAAATTTTCGACCTCTGGGGCATCGATTTTATGGGACCCTTTCCTCTGTCCTACGGTCACCAATACATCTTGGTAGCCGTAGATTATGTTTCTAAATGGGCTGAAGCGATACCTACACGAACGAATGACAACCAAGTTGTCATTAAGTTTTTAAGAGAGAACATCATTTCGCGCTTCGGAGCCCCCCGTGCGATACTGAGCGACAATGGGAGTCATTTATGCAATAGGGCTTTTGAAGCCTTGATGCGGAAATACTCTATTACTCATAGACTATCCACAGCTTATCATCCTCAAACCAATGGGCAAGTTGAGGTAACTAACAGACAGATAAAACTCATTCTGAAAAAAACTGTAGGACAGAATCGTAAGGATTGGTCCATCAAACTGACTGATGCCTTATGGGCATACAGGACCGCTTACAAGACTGTCCTCGGTATGTCTCCGTACAGAGTTATATTTGGAAAACCATGTCATTTGCCCGTTGAGTTAGAACACCGTGCACTATGGGCTTTAAAGCAGCTGAATCTAGATTTGGATAAAGCCGGTGTTCTCAGGAAGCTGCAGCTATCCGAGCTTGAAGAGTTACGAAACGAGGTATACGATAACGCTCGGATCACGAAGAACAGAACCAAGCTATTTCATGATAGATCTATTCACAGGAAAATCTTTGTTCCTGGACAGAAGGTTCTGTTATACAATTCAAGACTCCACCTTTTTCCTGGCAAGTTGAGGACCAGGTGGTCAGGGCCATTATTGTTCAAACTGTCTTCTCTCATGGTGCAGTCGAGATTCTTGACCCAACTAATGGCAACAAATTTACTGTTAACGGTCAACGTCTCAAGCCATTTTTACCACGGAAGATATGTCACACGAAGTTCACGAATTGGGTCTTTGTGACCCAGTTTATTTGTGACATTTTTCATCTGTATAGTTCCCTGCATACTTTCCTGAATATCATTTTGGGGTCCACATTTGTAAATACTTTTCTTTTACATTTTTTGTAAATACAATTTTTTTTTTTAAGGATTTTTTTGCTTATTTTAGTTTCACATTTCTAAGAATTCTCTTTCCTTAGGATTCTTTTCAAATTCAAATTACTTTGACCAAGGGTTGTAATATTACCTTTGACCTAGGGATATTTTTGGAAGTCCCTTTTTACCTACCCCTATAAAAACACTTTTTCACTTCTCTTCCTCCATCAAACCGCGATTTCTCCTCAGATCTAAATACTACTTCCCACAAATGACCTCCACCCAAAATCCTGCTCCCAAATTTCTTGAATCCGCCGCGCCTTGCCGCCGTGCCGCCGCAATTCTGACATCTCAGGCGCGCAGGAAAAGCTCAGATCTACTGCAATATTTCTCTGGAGACAGCCCTCGAACCATTTTTTCTGCAGCCAACTCTGGTGCCCTCTGTGCACCTATTTTTGATTTCCCCCCACGATTATCCGGGGGTGGTTTGATCTCTTGGTCCCTTTTTGCTCTAAATTTTTACTATTAATCATGGCCCCTAGCTTATTTGTGGAGAAGGATTTTTCTCTATTGTTGAATGATGAAGGGGGATTTGGGCATATATTTTTAGATCGTATTCATGCGTGGAATTGGTACTCCCTAGTATATGATAACATTGATAATGATGCCTATTATTGCCCTAATTTGGTCACAACATTCTACAACTCATTGGACCATGCATCAGTTAATCATAACACTCACCAATTCACGGTTCATATGCCATTTGGTGACATCTTTGTCACCATTCCACTGATTTCTGAGACCACCGATATACCCATTCATCCCCATTACACTGACCCTTTACCACTAGTTGATTACATGCCTCTCATGGGGGTCCGCTGCACTGAGCAGGACCGTGGGCTCAAAGCCCAGTCCACATTTCGAAATGTACACTGCATTGGACGTTTGCTCCAACGCAATGTTTTTGGACTTGATCATTCCACAACTTTCAACAGGCCTGTGTTACAAATCATTCATGACTTAATGACTAATAGACACACAGTCTGTTTGAATAGGGCTATTTTCAACGCCATACTTGATAATTCCTCCCGCACTCGAGGTTCAAAATATTCTCATCCAGTGTTAATTACACGTCTCTGTAGAAATTTCATACCGGATGCTGTATTTGACTCATTTGACCGCGTGTATGTTATAGCTGAGAGACCCACGAGTTCATACACTGGTTGTTTACATGCACTCTGGTCACCTCGTGCCCAACCTGAGGACATTCCTGTGGAGTCCTCTTCGGAGGAGAGTTTAGAGGAGGTAGATGAGCCCCAATTCTAGAGACAGGACCCACCAGCAGAACCAAGAGCCTTCATGTCCACCATTTGGAAGGGCATGAAGAAGATATTTAGGGGACAAGTGCGGCTTAGGAAGAAAGTAGAGGAGCAATCTTCTAGATTAGCTGAGATGGAGGCGGCATTGAGGAGAACACAGTCTGCTGGACCAAGCACCTCTGCTGGTCCACAGAGACGGAGGGGATGATTCTTATCCTTTACCTATTTCATGCATCAAATTTTATCTTGCATGCATTGAGGACAATGCATGAGATAGGTATGGGGGGGTAGATGCTAACATATTTTTTTAGGATTTTCATTTTTTTTTTTTTAGGATTTTGTAGGATTTTTATTTTCTTTATTTGTTAGATTTTTACCTTTCTTATAGATTTCCACTTTCTTTATAGATTTTACCTTTTCTTTTAGAAAAAAAAAAAAAAAAAATAAAAAAAATATAAATAAATAAAAATAAAAACTTTTGAAATAAGAGACAAAGATTAGATCTATTTTAAGAAAATTAAGATGTATCTTAGGAATTAAGAAAGCCTTAATTATGACATCTTAAACCTAGTTGAAATAATAGATCTTGTTTGAAATTATAGGCTAAGTAAGTAAAATTGGTGAGATATTTTTATCTTGAATTTTTACCTTAGATAAATATGCACTTTACACTTACACATTTCTTGGGATGTAGACAAAGACCAAAAATGCCATATAAATAAAAAAAAAAATTTATAAATAAAAGATCACTTATTAAGCTGGATAACTATGCCTCAAGAAGCATGGTTACTCACGCCTAACGGTGATCTCACTTATTAAGCTGGATAATTGTGCCTCAAGAAGCATGATTATTCATGCCTAACGGTGATAAAAGAATAATCCCCTTCAGTTTTCTGGCCTTTTTCACTCGAGTCCTTAAACCCGAGGGATGTTTTCTCATCTGGTGCCCTAAGACCATCTGGTTTGGGAGTCATCGGTTATAGGCTCGCTACATGGGTGAACTAGAAAGCCTAAGAAAACTAAGGGAAGAAGAAAAAAAAAAGAAAAATAAATAAATAAATAAATGGCTTGATGGTTGGAGTTGAAATCCCAGAAATCGTCACGAGCACGGTGTGCATATTATCTAGGTTTATGAAAGATAAAATATTCAATCTAATTTTGAATTCTTACCTTAATTGAAAACAAGATCTTGCATGGAGACTAAGTTTAAGGAAGAATGATTATAGGTGGACTTATGACTTAGGATCACTTATATTTTTGAAAAAATAGTTCGAAAACATGTCTCTTATATATATATATATATATATATATATATATATATATATATATATATATATATATATATATATATATATATATATATATATATATATATATTCAAAATGCGTTTTTCAAAACACTAACATTTGTCTTCTTTCTTTATAGATTTGTGGGTGTAATCCGCTGAAAACCCTCAGGAGACAACACTCCTCCTCTAGGGTAACCTAGAGGTTTAACGGCTTGTTGCACGTGCTCAGTGCAATCGTGTCACCTACGAAAGTGGTGTAATAAATTAGTTAGGATTTTCTTTTTCTTTCTTTTTCTTTTCTTATTTTGCTCGAGGACGAGCAAAAGTTAGGTATGGGGGTGTGATTGTTACACATATTTGCATATTATATCGCCTTCATATCATGCATTTTATATATAAATATGTGATTTTTACCCCTTTTCTCTCTAATTTTGCAGGACCACCACTTAAAGAGAAAAAGCCTTTGAATCACTTTAATTAGTGATAATTAAAGGGGTTAAATCAAAAGAATCCAAGATTTGAATTCAAAATCAGTTGAGATCCGCGCGCCTAACAAAGATTCCAGAAGACCACGTGGCTAACCAACTTGTAACAACCCTGTAACAGAAAGTTATTAGCTAACAGACTCTCAACGGCCGCGCCTTGCCGCCCGGGCGCGGCAATATCTGGGCCGTTGAGCCCCGGATTTTGTGGCAACGGTCAAGGATCTAGAGGCTTCTCATGGATTGCTATAAATAGGTGGCCAGGGTTCGTGCGCGAAGGCAGTAAAGAGAGAGAGAAAATTAGAGATTTGTTGTAATTTTTGTTCTAGGTTTTTAGTTCTCTTCTCCTTCCTCCTTGAGTTCTAGACAAATTGAGAGAGAGATTTCAGTTTGAGAGCTTGTAATCAAGAGAGTGACACTCTTGAATCAAGGATTAATCAATGGAGCTTTCATCTTCTCTTTGCAAGACTTGAGTATGCTTTCTTTTTATATGCTTTAATTTCTTGCATTTAATTCTAGTTCTAGTTTAATTGCTTAGATCTTTGCTTTCTATGGAGAATTGTAGCTTTGTTATTAGTTTAATGGAGGGCTAAGTTCTTGTTGCATGGCTAGCTAAGACTCACCTCGCTACTACTATCTCTTGGTTGATTGTCTACTTCAATTCTTGCATAATTCTATGTTTCTTGTGAACTCCAATGAAGTATGGTTGTATCCTTTGGTAATGGCTTGTTAGATCTCCATATGAATTATGTGCCTCTTATAAGAGCCTTTGATGAAACATAAGGATGGATCACCAAGGATGTGTCACTTGTGTAGCAAGATCAACTCATGTACTTCAAGCTAACTTTGTAGTTAAGCTATGAATGTTCAAAAGAGTTTTTGATTCTTCTAACCCTAGCACTAATTGAGTACTAATCCTAGAGTTCCTCAATGAACATCTATTAAGAGAGCCTATGATTCAAGATGAGGCTTCAAGTTAACAACAAAGGAACACTAGTCTTCAACAAGGGAAACAACACTTGAATATGCAAGTTATCTTTAAATTGCCTATGATTCAATATGAGGCAATCTTGCAATCAACATAGAGTTAGTATGTTAGCAATGAGGTGTAGTTAGGCTAGCCATGCATCTTTCTATCAAAAGAGTTTACACACTTTCTTCTAGCATTCTTTTCTTTACATTACACTTCATTCTTTTCATTTCTTCTTCCACAATGAACCAATCCACCATTTCTTGTACATTTCTTGCAATTGTGTAATTAACAAAGAAGAGATCTCGTTTCTTTTTCTCACTCATATCGTAACGCTTCCACGCTAGCTCTCCTTGTGGTTCGACTCGGTATAGCTATATGCTATAGCGAAAGATTGGACAAGGTATATCAAATACATATTTGAAGTGAAAAAGAACCAAAGGTTAACTCTAAACCTTATCTTTTCTACCTAATTCTTGTGCAAGAACTTCACATACCTTGTTTTTACCAATCAATAGGCGCATGCCTTTTGGATTGTGCAATGCTCCTGCAACGTTCCAACGGTGCATGCTTAGTTTGTTCTCTGATATGGTGGAACGTTTTCTTGAGATTTTCATGGATGACTTCTCCATCTACGGAGATTCATTTAATCAATGTCTTCATCACTTAGAGTTAGTGCTACAAAGATGCATGAGAAGAACCTAACTCTAAACTGGGAAAAATGCCATTTTATGGTGAGACAGGGGATTGTCTTGGGCCATGAGATTTTGAGGAGAGGCATAGAAGTGGATAAGGCTAAGGTAGAAGTGATTGCTAAGCTCCCACCACCCAAATGCATCAAGGATATTAGATCCTTTTTAGGGCATGCTGGGTTCTACCGACGGTTCATTAAGGACTTTAGCAAAATTGCGAGGCCCTTAACTAACCTGCTCGCTAAGGACGTGCCCTTTGACTTCAATGATGAATGTTTCAAGTCTTAGGGGAGGCTTAAGCAAGAACTGATTTCTGCACCTATCATTTCTGCTCCTAATTGGGCCCAGCCATTTGAAATCATGTGTGATGCATCTGATTCTGCTATTGACGCTGTCCTAGGACAGCGCATCGATAATAGGCAGCACGTGATTTACTATTCGAGTAGGACCTTGAATGACGCCCAACAGAACTATACAACGACTGAGAAGGAATTCTTGGCCGTTGTCTTTGCGTTAGAAAAATTCCGGCCCTATTTGTTAGGTTCAAAAACAGTGATTTTCACGGATCACTCAGCTTTGAAATACCTCATGACCAAGAAGGAAGCAAAAGCCCGACTGATTCGGTGGATCCTTTTGCTTCAAGAATTTGACTTAGAAATCAGGGATAAAAGAGGTATAGAAAATGTGGTCGCTGATCATCTCTCGCGAATTCCGAATGCACCAACCATCCGAGCTCCGATCAATGAGGATTCCCTGATGAGCACATCCTAGTCATTCTTAAGGAACCCTGGTATGCTGACATCGTTAATTACCTGGCCACAGGACAATTACCGCTGACTGGACAAAGCAAGACCAATACCGCTTCTTTGCCCAAGTACGGTATTTCTTCTGGGAAGAACCGTATCTTTTAAGTATTGTCCAGACCAAATAATTAGACGATGCATACCCGAGGAGGAACAGAGGAGTGTGCTCAGCTTTTGCCATGACCTTGCATGCGGAGGACACTTTGGTCCCCGCAAGACTGCAGAGAAGGTTCTACAAAGTGGGTTCTACTGGCCCACTTTGTTTAAGGATTCATATCATTTTTGCAAGTCATGTGCAAATTGTCAGAAAATCGGGAAAATTTCTAGAAGAGACATGATGCCCCTAAACCCGATCCTTGAGGTTGAAATTTTTGATGTTTGGGGTATCGATTTCATGGGGCCATTCCCCAACTCCTTCGGCAACCAATTCATTTTGGTTGCTGTAGATTATGTCTCTAAGTGGGTAGAAGCCGTGCCAACCAAGACGAATGACAACAAAGTGGTTGTCAAATTTCTCAAAGAAAACATCTTCTCCCGGTTTGGCACCCCGAGAGCGATAATTAGTGATAACGGATCACATTTTTGCAATAGAGTTTTTGAAGCTCTAATGCGAAAATATTCCATCAATCACAAGTTATCAACCCGTATCATCCCCAGACAAATGGGCAGGTCGAAGTCACAAACCGACGATCAAGCTCATTCTGGAAAAGACTGTTGGTCAGAACAGAAAGGATTGGTCGGTTAAGCTCAATGATGCATTGTGGGCTTACCGCACCGCATTTAAGACAGTTCTGGGGATGTCTCCTTACAGACTCGTGTTTGGAAAAGCCTGTCATCTGCCAGTAGAATTAGAACACCGGGCCCTCTGGGCAATTAAGCAACTCAACTTTGACCTGACCAAGGGCGGTGAACTTAGGAAACTGCAGATTTCTAAATTAGAGGAAATACGAAATGAAGCTTATGAGAATGCACGAATCACGAAGAGCAGAACCAAACTTTTTCATGACCAGATCATAACCCGGAAAACCTTTGCACCGGGAGATAGGGTTCTGCTGTACAATTCTAGGCTTCATATTTTCGCGGGGAAACTAAAAACTCGTTGGTCGGGACCATTCATCGTGCGCACCGTTTTTCCATACGGTGCTGTGCTCATTGCAGACCCTAAAAATAACACGGAGTTCAAAGTGAATGGGCAGAGACTGAAGCCCTTCTTGACCACTGAGCCGATGATTCCGGATGATAGTGTGCTGACTCTTTTTGCCCCATCATACACCTAACCACAACAAAAAAAAATAAAAAAAAAATAAAAAAACAAAAAAAATAAAAAAATAAATTGTTTACTTACCCCATGTACATTCTTTTTGACATTTCTCTCGCCTTTTCATACTTGGCCGGCCCGAGTCCACGGAGACGGTAACATCATTCCTTCCCCTATTTATTGCATTTGCATTTCCATCTGCATTCATTGAGGACAATGCATTAGATAGGTGTGGGGGGGTGCTAACACTTTTTCTTTTTCTTCTTTCTTTCTTTAAAAAAAAAAAGATTGAAAAGAAATTTCATACTCTTTATAAAAATACCAAAAGACTGTAGGAATTACGGGAACCTTAGTAATAAATCTTTATTTTTGCCTAAGTAAACAAGAAAGAATGGTTTGACTAAAAAGATAGGAGGGATAAGGAAAATAACTCATACCTTTTATTTAGCCTTAGTAGAATATGCATAATTCGCACACACATGCTTGGGATTTAGAGACGCAACTATTGAAAAAAAAAAAAAAGCTGGATAATTGTGCCTCAAGAAGCATGATTGTTCACGCCAAAAAAAAAAAAAAACAAAACAAAACAAAAAGAAAAGCTGGATAATTGTGCCTCAAGAAGCATAATTACTCCACTTGCATATTTGACCTGAAGGGTGTTTTTCCACCTGGTGCCCTAAGACCATCTGGTTTGGGAGTCATCGGTTTGATATGTGCTACATAAGTGAAGTAGAAAGCCTAATGGAACCAGGAATAATAAGTAAATACTAATAAAATAATATTCAAAGTTGAGTTGAAAAATCCCAAGCACATCACACTTACACAGTATGCATATCTATCTAAAACAAAATAAAAGAATGAGTTAGAAGTACAGTATCCTTTCTAAATTTAAAGAAAAACCATAATTTCTTCTTTTATGAAGGCTAAAATATAAGAGGACTTATGAGGGTTAAACCTAATTCTTACATCATTCGGTCATTTTTATTTAGATGATTGAAAGTTCTTTTTCATATATATATATATATAAAATAAAAAATAAAAAAATAAAAAAATAAAAAAAAATTTCTAACTACTAATTTCTTTTCTTTACTTAATGGATTTTGTGGGTGTAATCCGCTGAAAACCCTCAGGAGACAAAACTCCTCCTCTAAGGGGAACTTAGAGGTTTAACGGCTTGTTGCACATGCTCAGTGCAATCGCGTCACCTGCGAAAGTGGAGTAATAATTTTCTTAGGTTTTTGTTTTGCTCGGGACGAGCAAAAAGATAAGTGTGGGGGTGTGATTAGTCCCTAATTTTGCATAATTTTCATCACATCTCACATTTAATTGATAAATAAATTCTGCTAATAATCCCTTACTTGCTTCATTCTAGGTCCATGGTGTGCAATGGAGAAGAAGACCCTAAAATCACCATTTAATGGTGATTAAAGCCTATTAAAGATAGCCATTGACCTAGAGAGGTGAATCTGCTCAAATCAGGGGCGGAAAAGACAAAACCGGGCATCAGAACTGACAGGGGGACAACCAGGCGGCGAGCAGCAGGCGGCGCTGCGCGCGCCGCCAAAGTATTGCAGCGGAAACGCGGCAAACGCCGCGTTTCCGCCGCAATACTGCGGCGCCGCGCGCGCCGCTTCGGGTCACATCCTGTCCCCAGGCTCCCCTTTGCCCTGGTACCTATAAATACCCCCCCGGGGTCTTCAGTGAGGGGAGATTGGAATTTTGGCAAAAATTTGTAATCTTGTTTTAGTTTGTTGTAGTTGTTGTTCTTCTTCTTCTAGTTTTAGGTCTTAGCCATTAAAGAGAAAGAGAGAGAGAGTGTGTAAAGAGTTGTATTTGAAGGGTGACAAGATAATACAAGTACTACTTCTCTTCCTTCTTTCATTTACTTGTCTTTGCATTTACTTTTACTTCTTTGTTGTAGTGTAACTCCCCCTTTCCCTTTTACCCTTTTTTCTTTGTTGTTTCTTTTACCTTGATGGCTAACTAACTTTTTCATAGCATGGCTAACTAACTACTAACCCACTAATTTCTAACACTTGTTTGATAACCCGTATGAATCAATAGTGCCAAACAAGCCTTGTGCAAATGAGAGCTATGGCATCTTAAGATGAGGGTTCTAACTCTAATTTATCTACAAGTATCTACTTTCTTATATTTCATACTTAATTCGTTTTGATGATCTATGAGTTGTGTTTTACTTGTTAGACTCTTTTTCCTTTTAACTTTGCCGATACCAATAGTGCACTCGAGTCTTCCCTTATTCTCGCCTTCTATCGGATCTTGATATGGAATGTCCGAGTTTTTGCCGTGTAAGGTTAAGTTATAGGATGAACTCTCACTCGATTTCCACGTGATTAGTTCCAATGCACAAGTGTCGTGTTTGCCTATGATCCATCGTGAGGCTATCTTCAAAAAGTTAGAAGTTAGTAGGAGCACTTAGTAGAAAGTTAGCCATGCATCTTTACAACTAAGAAAAAGATCACTTTTACAAACCACCAAACATTTTCCAACAATTTCTAAAAATACTTGTTTTCACTTTCAAATTCTTTATTTGGAAACAAGAACTTTCTTCTTCTTGAACTTTGAAAGCCGCATCAAGCTTCTATCGCTCTCCCTCCTTGTGGATACGACCCGTATAGACACTTCGCTACTACGGAAAGAATCGCAAAAGCAGTAACATCAACCCACACTTTCTTCTCTCATTTTAGTACTTGCTTTTTGCCGATCAGTAAACAAATGCAATACTATGCGTGGAGTGACTCGGATGATGGAAGTGAGACTTCCAACATATGCTACATGGTCCAAGGGGATGACCCCCTTGAGGTAAATGTCGAATCCGAGATAGAAGAAGATATTGACATGCCCTATGATGAGCTTGCATCTTTTTGTCAAAAACTTCTTGAAAAATATGATTTATTGAAAATTGACAACAATAAGTTGAAAAAGGAAAACACTTCTTTGTTAAAAGAGAATGACTCTTTTAAAAATAAATTTGCTTGTGTTTCAAAAGAAAATGAAGTTTTGAAAAAGGAGAATATTTCCTTATCTTCAAAATTAAATGACATTTGTGAAGGAAATAATTCTTTGAAAAATAAAATTATTTTGGTAGAAAAAAAAAGAAATTGTCTTGGAAGAAAATAACTCTTTGAGAAGAAAAATTATTTCGAAAGAAAAGGTAAACATTTCTAAAAAGAAAAATATTGTTGATTCTCATTCTGGTCATGCTAATAATGATTCTTGCCATACTTTTCATGCGACTATTGATAAAAATGAGATTCATGCCTTGAAAAATAGAATTGATTGTTTGAGCTCAACCTTGAGCAATTGTACATTTAACCATTCTAGATTAGAAACCTTGTTTCAAAGAAACAAGCTCAACATATTCATGTACATAACCCACTGCATACATATGCACATCATGATCACAATCATTCTCATATGCATGCTAGAGTGTACAAATATACACATTGCAGTCGCAAAGGCCATCTTGCAAGATTTTACTTTGATAGATTAAATCATGTAAATTTTGTAAATAATAATGTTTGAGTTCTTTATGATGCTAACCCCCGTGGATCCAAAAGAAAATGGGAACCAAAATCCCCACCTCTTGTGGTTGATGTAGGTGTGGGCTCTCACATGACGTAAGAGGTATGGTGCCTTAGTGGTGGATGCATGTGGAGCTAAATGGACATACCCTATTGATGCATCGTTATCAAGGACATTTGGTGGGAGGACCACCATGGTTTGGAGGCTTAGAGAAGTTCATATGGTTTGATAACTATCTCTAACTCCTATTTTAGTTTACATGCTTTTGCAGTTGATGTTTTTAGTATGTTTGGTTTCATTATGTTAAATAATTATGTTTACACTTCATGTGGTGAATACTTGTTTAGATGTAGTTTTCATTAAAACTTGTGTCTATACTTGTACAAGTAGTGAGCTACACTTGATTATTATGTGTTTAGCATAATAGTGTTAATTTGCATAAATAGTTTAATTCTGCATCATTATTATTAGATTAGCTAGTACACCTATTCACCCCCTCTAGGTGTATTTTGATCCATGTCTTACCATGAAGTGGCATTTCTCCTAGTTCAATGTTAGATTTTTCTCAGCGCAACGTTGGAAGACAAGTTCTAAATGGTGAAAACATTAAGTGAAAAAATCTCCGTAGATGGAGAAATTATCCATGAAGATTTCTAAGAATCGTTCTACCATATCATAGAAAAGACTCAACATGCAACGTTGAAATGTTGCTAGGGCATTGCACAAGCCAAAAGGCATTCGACGATAAGCAAATGTCCCAAATAGACATGTGAATGTAGTCTTTTTTTGGTCCTTAGGAGAAATAGGAATCTGATTATACCCCGAGTAATTGTCCAAGAAATAGTAATACTCATGGCCAGCAAAATGTTCAAGCATTTGATCAATGAAGGGGAGCGGGAAATGGTCCTTACGAGTTGCTGCATTAATCTTCCTATAGTCAATGCAAACTCAAATTTTTGTGGGAAGTCGAGTTTGGACCAACTCTTTGTTCTTATTTTCCACCACGGTGAAACCGGATTTCTTTAGAACCGCGTGGACAAGACTGACTCATTGGCTATCCGAAATGGGATAGATTATCCCATTGTTTAAGAGTTTCACAATTTCAGCATGAATAGCCTCTTGCATTATAGGGTTTAACCTATGCTGCAGGTCTCGATTTTGTGTCGTGTATTCATTGAGATGAATGCGATGTTGAACTATGGTTGGACTCAATCCCTTTATGTCGATCATAGTCCAACCAATGGCTCCCTATGTTTACTCAGAATAGCTTTAAGATTCTCTTCTTACCCGTCATTTAAATAGGAGGCAATAATGATAGAAAAGGTCTCTTGCTCGCCTAGATAGACATACTTGAAATGCGCAGGTAAGGCTTTTAATTCTAAGGAAGGGGGAGACTCACTGGAAGGATGAGTTAAATTTATTGACTTCACATTTTGTGAAATAGGGTTCAGGCCCAATTCACAGCAGATTCGACAACGTGATCAAGGTTAAAGTCATCAGACTCTAACTCGAAGTCACGCTCAGTTTCTAGTTCCAATTCTTTTCTATGTTCACTTATCAAGTTCTCAATGAGGTTGACTTCAAATGTTTGATCCTCAACATCACGGGTTGCTTTCCTAGGTTGAAGAGTTTAGCTTCCAAAGGTTAATCTCATGGACCCATTCCTACAATTGATAATGGCATTGGCAGTAGTAAGGAATGGTCGTCCTAGGATAATAGGAGTTTGAGCCCTAGGATTGGACACAGGTTGTGTCTCTAGAACTATGAAATCAACGGGATAGATAAACTCCTTGACCTGGATAAGGACATCATTAATTTCCCCTTGGGAGTTTTCACTGAATGGTCAGCCAGTTGGATTGTGACTCGAGTTGGACTAAGATCGCCCAACCCGAGTTATTGATAAACTGAGAATGGGAGCAAGTTGATACTTGCCCCCAAGTCAAGAAGTGCATGACTAATCTCGGTTTGTCCTATAGTGCAGGCACTAGTGGGACAATCTGGATCCTTGTACTTGACAGGGATCAGACCTGACAGTAGCTCACTAATGTTAGTGGCTAAGAAGACTTTCTTGGGTACATTAGTCTTTTTCTCTTTGTGCACATGTCCTTAAGAATTTTACATATGATGAAACTTGTTAGATGGCATCAAGAAGTGGTACATTTATCTTCAATTAGTTGAAGCTCTCAATTATCTTATCCATGTGTGGATTCTGTTTGTTGTTCTTCAGCCTATTAGGAAACGGTACTATAGGCTTGTGCACCTGACTGATTGACTTATCCGTTTCAGATTCGTCAGATTTAGAAGGATTAGGACTAGATGAGGTGGATGCTTGATTATGGTTGTGCTGAATGGGATTGGATGGTGTTGACACTTGATTATCAATGTATGAACAAAATTACATTGATTCAATGATTGATCCTCAGCCAATTGAGCTTCTTAAGAATTTCTAGGATTCATTACTAGTTGATTGGGCAAGGTACCCTTTTGCCTCTCATTCTATGAATTGGCTAATTGGCTCACTTGAATCTCTAGCCTCTGCATTATTTGCATGAGGGAATCTTGGTCTTCATGTACCTTTTCATGTTTCTCTCAAAGTCAGTCATTCTCCTTTCAAGTTGAGGATTCTGGAAGGAAGATTGTGGAGCTTGGTTGGAAAAGTTTTGTTGATAATTTGAAAAATTATCGGAAGAATGTGATGGTAATTTAAAAAGTTGGTTGATGATTGGAAGAATTATGGAATGATGGAAGTGGCTTGAATGGTTTGACCGTGAATGGTCATTATTGTCTTAGCTCCATAAGAAATTCGGGTGATTTCTCTAACCAGGATTGTATGTTAGTGCATAAGGATTATTATTGGGCCTTGAAAAGGTCACATTCATTGGTTCTGAAAATTGTTATTGAGCTTAAAACACAGGACACTCCTCAAACACATGATTCATGGCTTGACAGTAAGTACAACCTGGAGTTGAAAATTGGTTTGGGCTGACTTGATTGACTTGACTTGGTTCCTTAGTTTCTATAACTTTCAGTCTTCTTGCTAGGTTTGCTATTCTAGCCTCGGAAGCTATGGATGATTCAATTGAATGGAGACCTCCTTTTTAAGAGATGGAGCTTGAATTTCTAGAGTTTTTATTAGTTGGTTCCCATTGGATGGTCTTTTCAGCTAGATTCTCATATAAATCCCATCCTTCATTCTCATCCTTTTGCAAGAATTTCCCTTGGCACATGGTTTCTAAAAGGGTCTTGGTAGAGTAGTATAAACTGTCATAAAGAATTTGACATTGTCGTCATTTCTCTATTCATGATGAGAACATAGATAAGGAGGTCTTTGAAGCGTTCAAAATACCTCCAAAACGGTTCACTAGGTTCTTTCTTGAACTGCATGATGTTCTTCCTAATGAGAGCGGTCTTATAAATTTGATAGAATTTCTTCAAGAAGACCTTGATGAAACTATTCCATGATGTGATAGAGCCGGCCGCTAAGGTGTAAAGCCATTTCTTGGCTAAGTCCTTAAGAGCAAATGAGACAAATCTCAACCTAATAGCATCATCTACAAGGTGTAGGATTGACATCATTAAGCATACTTCCTCAAATTCTCTTATGAATAAATAAGCATCTCTGAACTCTAAGCCATGGAACTTAGAGAGTGTGTTAATGAACTGAGACTTAAGCTCAAAGTTGTGTTCACCAACCGATGGAAGTTGGATGCAAGATGGAAGTATGGTTCTAATGGGATAGAACCTATCCTGCAAAGATGTCGGTTGAGCCATAACCGAATCTGATCTTGGTTCAAACTTGGGTAGTGATGTGTCCTAGTTAACCTAGATGAATTAGGGTCTCTTGACTACACTTACATATACAAACACTATCACAAACAAGTTCACTAATAGTCAACAAGAGAAAACAATCAAGCCTAGTCTAAGGTAACCTTGACCTAGACAACTCCTAACTGGTTGATTGTCCACAGGAGGTATAATGCAGACTTTGACCACAAGCTAATCAGCCAGGTCAGGGCAAGACTGGTGAGAGGTATCCGCGCAAAAGCGACGGGCCTAATTAAGCCAAACCACCAGCTTTTAGGTTTTCACCCTTCAACCCCTGTCCTTAGACACAGATTTGACAGAAGTCAAATTCTAACACTTTTCTCCTTAGCATAATCTCCTAATGAGTTCGAGATGTCCCTAAGGCCAACGTCTATTAGATTTTAAATTAGGCTTAGGTTGTGCGTGGTTGGAGATGGTTTGTGGGGCTAAGAAAGGGTAATGACTTTCCCACCTTATCTTGAGTTGGGTTTTGCCCTTAAGATTGATTGTGCAAAGTGTGTAAGATAAAAAAAATAACATTCAATAAGTAAATAATCACCCAAGAATGTTTCCTAAACTAAATGCTATTCATACATACGTTGTCTCCAGCTATCTTCAACAATAATTGTAAAAAAAAACGTAATTAGACAAATGCCTAAAATGCAAGTCTAAACGTTTTTTAAGCAATTGCCAATCAATCAGATTACTATTGGATTAAAAATAGAGAGTGTGAATATTAGATATAACAAAAATAACACACAAAAATTATAGTTTTACAAAGCAATATGTCCTGCAAAAAAGAGTTTTTAATAGTCCAAAAAAATTTAAGCTTTTACGCTACAATCTCTTGAAATTCTGTTTCCTACTTTCGAGAATAGGGGCACAGAATAGCAAGTCTTCTCCTGCGAAACTTGAGTGCTAAATATGGCTCCTTGATGGCCCTGAAATATGACACCAAACTTATTAGAAAATAATTACACCGTTCCCTCCCCGATAATAGCGCCAAAAATTTTATTGCAAGTGAAAGCAGTAAGAGTAACCATCTAGCTTTGGGCTAACGGGTCGTGCCCATGAGGAGGAATGTGATGAAAGCTTTTCAATGAATTGTTTAAAGAACAAAAAAATGGTGTAGGTGTTTTTTTTATGTTGAAAAATAGAATGGAAAGTAAGGAAGTGATTGAAAGAAAAATTGAAAACATAGAGAAGACTTTGGAAAAGATGATCTTTAAAAGGCTTGAAGATTGATTTGTTATTTTTAATATATGAAAAATATCTGGGCTCACTATCTTACTACTCAATGATATATTCTTCTCTTGAAATTTTCAGTGCCTCATCTTGATCATAGGCAAACACTTAGGCTTGAGTTTTGAAAGTATTAAGCAAAGCAAATAAGATTGTTTGGAAAAAATTGACTCTTTTTCATAAGAAATCATCTTGAACTGAATGTTAAATCAAGAAGTAATTTTTCAAGTATGAAATAAAATAAGTTCAAGTGATGTTTTAGAAAATAGAAGTTTATAAATCTAAACACATCCTCATGTGCCTTCAAGAACACTTCCAAAGAAACAAGGCTTAGATTAAGGCATACATATGATTCTGTTAAGTTCTTTACATCAAAACCATTCAAAACAAGAGGGATCAAAAAGAAATGATAGTGAGCCCAGAAAAACAAATTTAGCTACTTATGATTAAAGTAAAACAAGACATGTAAATGAAATAACACATACCCATGAATTGGAGAAGAAGAGAAGCCTTGAACTTTTATTGATGTCACTTCAACTTCAGATTACAATCACTCTTTTTCTCTCTCTCACTTGTATCTAGACTGAACTATGAATTAAAAATAGAGATACAACTTCTCAATACTATCTAACAAAGAACCTAAATCCTAAAAATAAAGAGAAAAACTTAAACTAATTTCCGGTCCTTTCTTCTCTTTCAAATGCAGTATTTATAGGGAAAAACGAAGCGGGAGAGAGCGTATGAAGATAGGGGGAGCAAACGCTCCCCTAACCGTCTCAACAAAGCCGTGAAAACGTGGCTTTTATCGCGACCTGGGTATGGCCACTGGCCACACCCGGGGGAGTACAGCTCCTTGTTTAGTGATTTTCTTTTATCTGGTTCTGGATTTCCCGTTTCAGTTCCTGGATCTGACGAAACTGCCTTTGATCTTTGACTTTAACCAATTAATTTGTAAAGATTTATTCTAACTGATTTTCAACCGATTTTATCTTCTCTGATATGCCTTGATCTGCCCTTATCTTCCAATTTCGAATTAATTCTGAATTAAATCAGAATTTTGATGGGCTTTTGGGCTCGTTTCTTTTCCCTTTCCTTTAGCAATGGGCCTGCACATTATTAAATAAAAATAAGACTTATTAATAGGATTTATTAGATAATAAACATGGTAATGTAAGAATATATATGCAATATATATGACCGATCAGGTGAAAGTACATGAATGACCTTCCTTACTTTATGATCATTGTCAATAGCATCACCTAAAGAAGTAAGATCATTAGTTATTTTAGTAAATCTTGTTACCATGTCATCAATGGTGTCATTATCATGCATAATGAAATTTTTATATTGGGAATGCAAGAGATTAATTTTTTGCTCTCTTGACTTGTGATGTTTTCTCGTGTGTGACTACTAGGTGTGTCCAAATCTCGTAGGCAAATTTCTAATGGATGACCCTAGCAGTATCGTCATCGTTCAAATCTTGAAGCAAGGCATAGTGTGCCTTAGCATTTGCATCAAACTCCTTTGTGGCAATGTCGGACCAAGTTTCCTCATCGCTAATGGGTACACTAAAGGGTTTAGTCACTGCTTTTGCAACCCAACTTCCTAACGATTGCAAAAATACGGTCATCTTAACCTTCCATATAGGAAAGTTAAAGCCATCAAACTTGGGAGGGGTTTTAATACCTTCGGTCATTTTACTAAAGTGGATGAAGAAGAAATTGTGAAAGTAGTGAATAGCAATTAGGATCTCTCTAAGGTTGTTAAGCTAAAAATCTAGAGATCAAGACTCTGATACTAATTGAAATACACTTAGAGGGGGATGAATAGGTGTTTTGTGAATCGAATACTATTTTAAAACTACTTGTGATGAATTATACAAACGGTCACTCAAAATAAGAATTGAAGATGAATTCCGCGTGAAGGGCTCTAGAACTTCTCCTCTTTAATTCCTTTAGATAATGAGTTGACGTGCTCAATTGCCTCCTTATTGAGATGAGTATAGACCAATAGTGAAAGTGATGAATGAAATATAAGAAATGAAATTAAGCAAGATGAACAACTACACAAATATGAAATGTAAAAAGCAATAGAGAGCAAGACACAAGCAATCATAAACATAAGGGAATTGTTTCGAGGTTCGAGCCACTGTTCTATGTCCCCGCTTGCACTACTATGAAGGATTTTACTATCTAATAAGGGATCTTCCACAAAGGGATTACAACTTAGTATACGCAAGATTGGAGTACACAACCCCACCAACTCAACCCTCTACACAAGAGGTAGCACAAAGCCAATTGAGGTTACAAAGCTCTTGGTGCAACAAGATCACAAACACACTCTCTTATAACTTTCTATAGAGTAGGATATGAAGTGTAGCTTAAGAAGTTAAGTGAGAGAAAAAATTCAGTTAGAAAGATGCGAAGAGATTTAAAAACAACTGAAATAGCTTTGAAAAGAAAGAATTTGAAGATTGGAAGCCAGGAAAACTTTTCGCTTTTGAAACAAACTTGAAAACTTATAAACTTGTGTAAACTTCTTATCTAAAAACCAAAACCAATTACCTATATATGTAGGCAATGAATAAATATCATTTGTAGACTCAATAATGAGCGATTTGATCAATGAGAGCGAGAAAAATCTTTCTTGTCAACCATTGACCAATCCTTATATCCCTAACTCTACCGATTGGACCAAGAATCATATTATTTTGGAAACAAAGATTCAATTTCAGAACACATATTTGAACTTAACCAAACTCCATGTTATGAAAGTCGCCTGGACATTCTGGCAAGTTATCCCTTTCCTAAAATTTAAATTAAATCTGAATGTGATCCCGAACCTCATGTTAGTAATTTCATTTCACTTTTTGATTCAAAATGACCCCGGTATCTTTACCAGAATTTTTCTCTATTCTGGAGTCAATATTGAATTCTGTATCAGTACACTGTGAAATTGAATCACCAATACTTATGATCACACTTCATTTGATGGGGAAAGTGTGTGAACATCATTTCTTTATTTTGGACCCTATTTTTAAACCAATTTTGACTTTCATTCTTGAATCTCGACTTGATCTGAGTTAAATTTCTGAGTCGGTATCAGTTTTTGTTCCTGTTCCATTTGAGTCCAAATCAATCATCTCCCAAAATCACACTTCATTGTTAGACAAGAATGTTGGAGAAAATGACCCAGTAATATTTTGAAAATTAGAAATTAGATGGGGATAATTTTTTAAATAAGACCATTCACTCAATCATTCTTTTACTGGGTCGTATTAGAGAGGTTACTGGTGAAATTACACCTAAAGGGGGGTGAATAGGTGTAAGGCTGATCAAAAAATATTCAATGCAAAATAAAAATGAGATGATGCAAACGATCACTCAAAGAAAGATTAGAAGCCGTATACCCTGTAAAAGGTTCTGAACTTCTTCCTCGTGATTCCTCTAGATAAGAGTTTGAGGTGATCAATCTTGTTGTAAGAGTATAGATTGACAATGAATGAATGAATATAAAGTAGATAAGATAGACAAGTAAATCAATCGCAAATAAAGAGATTTGTTTCGAGGTTTGAGCCACCGCTCTACGTCCCCGCCTTCACCACCGTGAAGGATTTTCAATCCACTAGAACTTTTCACCAAAGAAATTACAACTACTATGGAGTACATAACTCTCCAACATACTCCTCTAGTTCAGAGGTAGTGTTGTAACAATACAATAAGCACTGGGTGATCAAAAGATCACAAACTCTCTCTTGAAAATACTTCTTTACAAAACTCTAGAGAATAATATATAAGATTGAAGCTCAAGATTTTGTAAGTGAAATTAAAAATAGAAGAGATATTTTAACAACCAAAACTTGAAGAGAATTTCAGAGAATAAAAGCACAAAAATTGAAACAAAAACTTTTTCTTAAGAAAGCACAAAACTTTGAATCTTTCAAATTGTTGTTGTAAAAACCTCTACCCTAATGACCCCTTTATATAGGTTTTAGGAAGAGTAAACTTAGAAAACTTTTAACTGAATAAAAGAGGAGAAATTGACTCTCAATTCAGTAAATCACATTTTTAAAATCAAAACACGTTTTAAAATAGATTTCAAGAACTAGTGTTTCTGCTAAAACAGTAAACTCACGGTCAAATGGCGGTTAACAGACTACTCAAAATTTTGATCGTTAGCTCTTCCAGGTCGACCAGTCGGTCAACCGTGACAAACGAGGCTAAACCTGCTTACAGTCGGTCGACCGCCCGGTCAACCACAATGGGGCCTTGCCAGAACTTCGGTCTACCAAGTGGTCGACCGTTCTAGCCTGTAATAGGCACGGTCGATCGCCTGGTCGACCGACCTAGGCCAAAACAGATTTGAAAATTCTTTTTAAAGATATATAAAATTTTGAAATAATTTTGTTTGAATTTTCGAAGATAGGAAACATATATAGCTACTAGATATAAGTCTAAACTTGATAAAAATATTTTAGAAAATTTGAGAACCAAAATTATACTTTTGAAAAACGTGCATTTTAGTGTGTGTGTGTGTATTTTTGAGCTTCAAACTATATACTAATCTTTAACAGAAAGAAACTATTTACAAGATGAGTTTACAAGCAGGTGTCTCTGAAAACTTGATGTTGAGCAGTAATTGAGTTAGAGCCTAATATCCCATGCTTGAGAATTGAGCCATCAATATTTGTACCAACCTGAATTCATTCTTAAACTTCTATTAGTACGAAATAGCGTTTATATGGTTTGTTATCATCAAAACACATGACCGGGGATTGTAACCTTTGGGCCAACAACTGGTCAGTTCCTTCAAGATCCACATTATCTTAATTGGGCCGCATTTCGTGGACCAATAAGACCACCACTGGAGCCACCACCATGAGGTAATTTTCCTTCCTTCTCTATTTATTTCATGTATATACACATTCACGATGCAGTGAGGACAATGCATAAGATAAGTGTAGGGGAGGGTTTACTAACATAGTTAGTTTTACATTTTCTTTCTTTTACACTTCTATTTAGGAACTTTTTTTTAAAATTCTCTTTTGTATCGAAACTCTTTTTTTTTTTTTTTTACAAAACTTTTTAAGAGAAATAGTTTTGATTTATTTTTAAAAAATTAAGATTATCTTAAGAATTAGGAAGACCTAAAATTATGAATTTTTAAATGAAGTCAAAATAATAGATCTTGTTTAAATTATATGATAAAGAAGTAAGATTAGAAAGATAATTTGATCTTGAATTTTTTGTCTTAGATTTATGCACTTCACACTTACACAATTTTTGAGATTGAAACAAAGACTGAATATGCCATAAAAATATATATAAAAATGATGATAATAAAAATCACTTATTGAAGTTGGGTAATTATGCCTCAAGAAGCATGATTATTTATATCAAAAATGGTGGACAAAAATAAAATAATCCCCTTTAATTTTGTGGCTTATTTACTCGAGTCCTTAAATCCGAGGGATATTTTCTCATCTGGTGCCCTAAGATCATCTGATTTTTGAGTCATCGGCTAAAGGCTCAATACCCGGGTAAATAAGAAAGCCTATGAAAACTAAGGAAAGAAAAAAGAAAAAAAATATAAATAAATGGTATGAAAGTTAGAGTCGATATCCCAAAAGTTTCACTGTTCACAAAGTGCATATTTTCTAAGAGTTTTATGAAAGATCAAGGAATCAATTCAATTTTAAATTCTTACATTTAATTTATAACAAGATTTTGCATTTCGACTTAGTTTAAGGAAAAATAATTTCTGGTTAACCTATGATATTGGATCACTTAAATTTTCACAAAAATATTTTAATACTTTTCTTTATTTCAAAATGTGTTTTTAAAATACTAACATTTGATTTCTTTCTTTATGGATTTTGGGTGCAATCCATTGAAAACTTTCAAGAGACAAAAACTCCTCCTCTAGGGGAAACCTAGAGGTTTAAAGGCTTGTTGCACATGCTCAGTACAATCGCGTTACCTGCAAAAGTGGTGTAATAATTTTCTTAGTTTTTTGTTTTGCTCAGGACGAGCAAAAGATAAGTGTGGGGGTGTGACTAGTCTCTAAAATTGCATATTTCATATCACATTTTTACATTCATTTTATAATAAATACTGCTAATAATTGTTTTCTTGTGTAATTCTAAGTCCATGGTGTGAAAATGAAGAAGAAGCCCCAAAATCATTATTTAATGGGTGATTAAAGGCCTATAAAGATAGCCATTAACTTAGAAGGGTGATTCAGTCAAAATCAGGGGCCAAAAACTAAAAATTAAGACATGCAGCCAACAGGGTGAAGGGTTCACCTAGAGGGGGGGTGAATAGGTGAAGGCTAATCTAAAGGTCACTTAATGATGAATGATGCAAATAATGCGGAAGCTAAAAGCAATTATGACCTAATTAAACTTTTACACTAAACACTATGTATAACACAAGAGTGTTGCCGAATTCCCCGTAAAGGGCTCTGGACAAACTCCTCTAGATTCCCCTTGAATGGGTTGAGGTGCCGTGTTGGCTCTCTTGGTTGAATACAAGTGTTAGCAAACAATCCCAAGCAAGTATATATCAATAAAGCACACAATGTATATCTAGATATAAAGATGAACAATAAACACATGCAAGATATAAAGAGACAAAGAGAGAGAGTGAGCAATCGCAAACACAAGGGTATGTTTCGAGGTTCGAGCACACTTGCTCTACATCCCCGCCTTCAACAACGAAGGATTTCCACTATGCAAGATCCCAATGGATCTCTCCTCGGTGCCGCAACACCTACAAGCCCTCGGACTCTCTAGTCCCGTACACACCGCAAGCTCACTAGCTCGCCGAGGCCGCACCTCAAACACGGAGTTCGCACCCGAACCCGAGAAAACACAAGTCCTCACTAGGACCCAAACAATCACGAGCACACTTGCCCGTCTCCTCAAAGAATAAAGTAGAACTTTGGTGATCACAACTCTTGATCACCTAAAATCCTCTCAATACAACACACCTA